>MU189551.1:50788-92728 GCA_016904865.1 Pissodes strobi | reverse complement strand
TTTTTTTAAATGTCATTGGCGTACAAAAGGTTCCATACAAAAAATATATCAAAATTTCGTACCGACACCACTGGTTAATGTTGGGCAAGTTTTGTATTTTGAAAACAAGCGTCCTTTAATGCTTATATTATTTCCCAGATTTCATAAAAAAATATTAATGCGTTTAGGACTAAGGACCATTTTTTTTCCTAGGCCTGTCCGACATACGTCCACATATAGCACTGCAGCCTGTACAGGCTTATTATGCTGAGCCTGTGTGGTTTTATGATAGCCACTCCAGTATTTTTGTGTCCTGTACGAGACCGTACAGGTCTTTTACTGAGTGTTTGATTAGTATCTCTGGCTCTATATTTGGTTGCCGAAAGATACTAAGTCTCCTGCGGTCCAGTGCCTCGCAGTTGATCAGGATGTGTCTGGCTGTTTCTGGTTCCTTATTGCATAGTCTGCAGTTAAGGTCTCCGATATACAGACCCATCCTGTTCAGGTGTACCTTTAGGGGTGCATGGCCGGTCAAAAGACCGGTTATGATTCGTAACCGATCTCTGCTCATGAATAGCAGTTTTTCGGTTCTTTTTTTACATGGTAGGCCAATAAATTCCTTTCCATGGTTTTGCCTTGGAATTTCTGTCCAGTGACGTCGATGTTCTTTTCGAACCCAGTCTTTAATGTGGCTCCGGGTCATACTTTTTGGTATTCCCAGAGCCGGTTCTGGGCCGATTAGTTTGTTTTTTGGTCGTCTCATGGCGAGTTCATCAGCTTTTTCATTGCCTTCGATCCCTCTGTGTCCTGGCACCCAGATTAGTCTTACCGTATTCCGGTCTGCCAGGGTTTGTAGTTCTTCAAGACATTCTCACACCAGTCTTGATGATACTTCTTGGGTCAGTAGTGCTCTTAGTGCCGCTTGACTGTCCGACAATATTAGGATGCGCCGATTGTTTGTGGCCTTCCTATTATTCTCTATGGCGCACTGAAGTATGGCGTATACATCTGCTTGGAAAACAGAAGCATACATACCCAGTGCATAGTATTTGCTCTGACTTTGACTAGCAGAATAGACTCCTGATCCAGTACCAGCTGCAGTTTTTGACCCGTCTGTAAACCAGGTCTGGCCCTGCCTTCTGATAGCTGTTAGTCCATTTTCCCATTCGGTTCTACTTGGAAAGTTCACCTCGAATGATCTATTAAAACAGTATCGCTTTTGCATATGATCCGTTTTCAAGTTTAAAACATCTCCCGCCACAAGATCAGCGATTGCCATGTGTCCCGTCCTTCTAGTAACGGTGATTGTTTGCTGCAGTTTATGTACCCCCAGCCTGGCCTCCCCCCTTATCACAAAGTGTAGATGCGGGAGGTCCAGGAGGGTCTCCATGGCCGCAGTTGGAGTGGTCCGCATTGCCCCCATCATTCTTAGACAGTCAAGTCTTTGTACCTTGCCAAGTTGTGAAATCGCACTTTTCTGTTGTGTCTTGAGCCACCACACCAGAGAGGCGTATGTTAGGATAGGTTTTACCACCATTTTGTATGTCCAATACATTATGTCTGGTCTTAATCCCCATTGTTTCCCGTGTAAGCATCTGGTAATCATGAGTGATGCCACCGCTTTTTTGGTGATATTTTCAAGATGTCGGTTCCAGGTAAGTCTCGAGTCTAATGTTACCCCTAGATACTTTACCTCCTCGTTCGAGATCTGTATGTTTTGTCCTCTCGGGCTGAGTGGTCCTAGATCCCCCACCTTATGCCTTCGAGTAAAAGCTACGATGTTAGATTTGTTGAGATTAATATTTAAACCCTTCTGATCTATCCATCTTGTAGTTCGGTTCAGAGCGTTTTGCATCTGCTCTTTAACCGTTGAGTTAAATTTGCCTCAGGTGATGATGACTATGTCATCAGCATATCCGAGTGCACAGTGTCCCTCATCCGTGAGCGCCCTGAGTCCGCCAACAGGTTCCACAAGAGCGGAGATAACACCCCGCCCTGCTGACACCAGCCGAGCCACCAGCGCGCTCCCAGCGACAGTTGCTTCTACGAACCTTCCCCTCAGCATGGAGTTAATCCACCGACAGCAAGTGTCCTCAACTCCTCTTTGCCCGAGGGATCTGGTTATTGAGCCGAAGGAGGTGTTGTCAAACGCCCCCTCCACATCTAGGAAGGCGGCCAGCATCACGTCCCTGTTTTCCAGTGTATCCTCCACCCTCTTGACCAGCTGGTGGAGTACTGTTTCTGTTGACTTACCTGTCTGGTAGGCATACTGGTCGGGGTGCAGTGGGCTGTTTACCAATACACCGTCCCTAATATGCCTGTCCACAAGTTTTTCAAGTGTTTTAAGTTCAAAGGACATAAGACTTATGGGTCTTAGGGACTTTGCCGTAGCCTGTCCTATTTTCCCAGGTTTCGGTATAAACGTTACCCTAATGTGTTTCCAGGTTTTTGGTATATATCCAAAAGCTAGGCTGCTTCTTAGAATGCTGCAGAGTATCCTGTACATTAGTTCAGTTCCTTTCTGTAACATTATAGGGTAAATTCCGTCCATTCCCGGGGATTTGTATGGTTCGAATGTGTTTATTGCCCATTCGATTTTTTGATAATTAATCACTTCCTTCGAAGTCTGTCCCCTTGAGCATGATCTACTATCTGTGAGCCGGGAAAGTGAACCCTTAGGAGTTCCTTAGCCGTTTCCTCTCCCGTATTGGTATATTCGCCAAGATTATTCTTTAGCGAATTTATTGGGGTCTGGGGGCCTCTTGAGAGAATTTTTGAAGTCTAGCACATTCTTGAGTGTTCTCTATCTCCTCACAGTACTTCCTCCACGACCTCCTCTTGGCTCCCCTCAGCTCTTCGTAAACCTGGTCAGTGTAGTTCTATATACCTCCCACTGATCATTTCTTTTGGCTTTGTTAAAGTCTTTTCTGACCTGCCTTCTTAACTTCGCAAATTTATCACTCCACCAGGGCACATTCCTCGTGGATTTCCTTGTTGTAAGAGGACAGTTGTCTTGGAAGGTAGTGATGATTGCGTCAGTATTCTGCTCCTCCGCATATGCTTCCCAGTCCGTCTTCCGAGGATTTCGATAGGTAGTAGCAGTTTTTTCCGCTGTTATATTGAATCTGATGTATCTATGATCCGAACAACTTACCTCATCAGATACATGCCAGTTTGTGACGTAATTACTCAAATAGTTTGAGGCAAGTGTTACATCTATGACCTCCTTCCTAACAGTGTTAATAAAGGTAGGTTTGCTCCCTGCATTAATTATGTCTAAGTAATTTGCCATAATATATTGTAGTAATGACTCACCTCTCTTGTTGGTGTTGGTACTTCCCCAGATTGTGTGGTGTGCGTTGGTATCGCAGTCGATGATCAGCTGAGTCCCATTTCACCTACAGTGTCTCACCAGCTCTTCCACACTCCTGGTTGGTGTTGACTCAGGATCATCGTATGGCAGGTAGGCCGATCCGATTATAATATCCCTTGGCCCGGTACCCTGAATGATCCTGATTTTGGCTGCCGTCAGGTCCCTAGAACAAAAGAGAGTTAACGGCAGTATATTAATATTTTTGTTAATTAGTATACAAGTCCGAGGCGTCTCGCTGGATCTACTATAAATCGGTGCCCCATCGATTCCACTCAGACCTGTGATTTTCCCGTGTCTAATCCACGGTTCTTGTATCAGAGCAATTTCTGCATCCCTCATAGCAACTGTAAGAACTGCCGAGGCCGCCTTACAGTGCTGGAGGTTGGTCTGAATTACCCTGATCATTTTGTATCCCTGTGGTCCATATAGTTCCCACGAGTAAGGGGGAAGTAAATAGTCCACTCCTGCGGAGCCCCCTTCACCGGACTAAGGCTGGCTACTCTGGGATTTTGCCCGGATTTCCAGAGGCTCCGTTTGAGACGGTGCATCCCCCACCTTGGGTTGGGTCTGTTTTTTGAGCTGTCCTTAGCTTCGCCGCATATGCGTCTACTGAGCCCCCCCATTAACGACAAGGTCTGACAGCTCCTCGAGGGGGGACTAAGGACCATAGTTAGGGTTGGAAAATGTGGCAATTTTTTGGTGATTAGAGTCAGTGTCTGATGAATTTTAGGTCAGATTTTGAGGTAGAATTTTACTTTCAGCAAATCGAGTGTAGTTTTTCTGGTATGTAAGTAGATTTGTTTCTCTGAAGCCTTATCTAAAACGATTTGAAGATTGAAAAATGGGTCAGGGTCGGACAGTTTGGAAAATTTTCAAGCGATAAGCAGCAGTTTCTGCCTATTTTATGGAAAATTTCTAGTTAAAAAGTCTACTTTTAACGTCGAAGTTGAGGCAAGTAAATACTTACTTACTTACTTACTTATTCCGTAGCGCTACAGCCCCTGGTGAGCTTTGGCTGACGCGACGACTTGCCTCCATCCGACTCGATCGGTCATAAGCTCCGTACCATTCTCGACGTACAGTTTTCTCAGATCTGCAGCAATGTTGTCTCGCCATCTTAGTCTAGGTTTTCGAAGTGGCCTTTCCCCATCTGGGGCTTTCTGCCATACCAGTCGTATAACCGTATCCTCGGGTTATTTGCGCACGTGTCCTGTCCATCTAAGCCGTTGTGCCTTTATTATGTTGCACAGATCTGGTATGCCTGATGACAGTTTTATATACTTTGATTTTCGATCTCCTAGTAACTTCTTCGGATCCAAATATATTTTAATGGCATAAAAGCGGTATTTTATTTCCTCGCTGATGTCATTATCGGGTGTGATGATCGAACCCAGCTACATGAACCGGGAAACGTTTTCAAAGTTGTACTCAATCATTGTTATATTTTGTCTCACTCTTCCTCTGCCTGTCCTAGACATACGCATGTATTTGGTCTTGTCCTCGTTGATTCTTAGACCCATATTAGATGCCTCATGTTCCAGGTTCCAGTTTAACAAACGTTTCTTTGCTATTTATTACGCTAGTTTCCATCACGTCAATATACGCTAGTTTCCACCACGTCAATATCGCCCGCATAAGCAAGTATTAATTGCGAACCACTCGTTTGGAAGAGTTTTTTTTTTGAGTTTAGAATTTCTTACTACCTTCTCCAAGGCAATAATGACAAGAGTCGGGGACAGCGCGTCACCCTGCTTCAGTCCCTTATTTATCCTGAAATTATTGTCTTATAGAATTTCCTGGTGTTGTTCCTTTCATCAACTTCCTGTTCCTGCAGCTCCTGATCTTGTTGTTTTTTTTCCTTCTTAGTAGTTCACTAGCCTCTCTTCTCAGTTGCCTAAATTTACTAGTATTGTCTTCAGTAGGATCCTGCATCATTACTAGCCTTGCAGTGTTTCTCTTCCTACCTACCCTTTCAGATTCCGAGTCGTACCAGTGGTTTCTATTCTATTCTATTGGCTTTACTCCCACAGTCACACTTGCTGCCCCTGTGAATGCTTCGGATGGTACTTTCCATCTCGTGTCGCTGTCATCTGTATTTGTAATTTCTTGCCTTCTGTACTCTATTTCCGCCTGGAGACGCCTTCTGATTCCTTCGTAATCCAATTTGGCTGTATCCCACTGTTGGCCTTGTTTGGATTGCACATTTTTTGAGCTTGATATTCTGATCCTCAGCTTTGCTCTAACAAGAAAATGATCCGAGTCCGCGTCTGCCCCTCGATAGCTTCTCACATCCAATGCATCAATTACAACATGATCAATTTATTTTTTTGTTTTACCGTCATTGGAGGCCCATGTCTCTTTATGGATATCTTTATGCTCATACATTGTAGATTTAACTCGGAGGTTGTTAGTTCTGCAAGTCTTAGCCCATTATCATTTGAGACTATGTGTAGGCTTTTTGTACCCACGTGGGGCCTTAATGCCGCTTCTCTTCCTAGCTTTGCATTAAAATCTCCTGAGATAAGTTTCATATCCTGTTCAGGTAGTGCGCCTATTTTACTCTCCAGGGTGTCGTAGAACTCGTCTTTGACTGCTTCATCTTTGTCTTCATCATCATCCCCACGCTCAACCCTCCTCCTTTGTCCAGGCTTGGGACCGGCAGTAACATCCGAGAGGGGTGCACAATCCAGGCCTCGGCTGCCTCAGACGGAGTTCTGCCCCCCAACTAATTACAGAGTATAAAAGGTTATAAAATATAATATTAATCTCGCATTAATGAAGTTTTCGCTTCTGTCTCGTGTAGTCTTAAGCACACACGTTTCCTCCCTAACTCTGTTCCCCCGCTTGTGTGACACCTCTTGTTTTTTTCGCATTCCGTACTTCTGACAAGAAACTCTCGTATTTAAGGTGTGTTATACCCCGACTTTTTCACTGTAGTTGGTCTGTATCTTATTGTGTTTTAATAAGGATTTCTTTATTTTTTCTTGAACTGGCTTACCAAATTCTGTTATCAGATTGTTTAAAACTAGTCTTAATCTTGTACTGCAAATTAAAACATCAAGACCAAGATTAAGATCGAGATTCAAGGTGTCAAGACCAAAACAAAATTAAACTAAGGGCCTGTGATTCTTTGACGTGGTCTTTATAATTATACAATATGTCTCATACCAATAATAAGACCAATAATGAATATCTCTTTTCAATCGACTAGCAGTTTAAAAATTAATCATTTAAAAATCATTCTCGTCTAATGTGTCGTTAATGAAGGCTCTAATTTCCCACATTAAAATATTTTAAACGTCGCTTTAATACTCGTTGCGATTTTTTACGTAATTAACTGCTGTATTGTCTGTAATTTCACCGCATTTTTCCGCTGATTTGCCAATAATTATTCACTTAATTACTCCATATTTTATGAATGAACCATCGAACAAGATTTTTTTATATGTTAAATTATTGCTTACTTTTATGAATTGTCTAATTTCGTAACGTTTATTGCATCGTAAAGATGCTTCCCATCATAATAATATTAATACATACTTAAATAAGCTTACAATCAAAATAATAATTGGTCCATTTCGATGGCTTCTGCTTTTATTGCAGGTACATTTTACCGGTATTTTCACAAATAAATTAAAATACACCAGTTAGTTGTCACTCCTTACGTATTTTTGCAGGGTATCGGGTCAATAATCTGCTAAAATATTTCCTTATAAAAAGAGAAATATAGAAAGAGAATTTTAATATTCTATTTTATTTAAAACTGCGTGTGTTTTCAATTTAATGGCTTTATTTTCATATTTCTTCATTTTAATGCCTCTTAATTTTAAAATGTCTTCATTAATTTTAATGCAATTTAATTTTGTTGTGACCACATTTCACTGTGTCTATGTTTTGTTACATACTGTGTCTTCATTTTAAATTGTCTTTGTTTTTATAGTATTTTTATTTAAGTGTACTTCTATTTCACTGTGTTTTAATTGTCACTTTTTGTGTCATTATTTTAACATGTCTTGATCTTAATATGTCATTATTTATTGCGGGCTTATTTCACTATGTTCATTTATCTGCCTCTCCATTTTAAAATGTCTTCATTTTACTGTGTTATCATTTTAATGTGTTTTCATTTTAATGTGATTTTATTCTTTTGTGACCACTTTTCACTGTGTCTATGTTTTTCACATCATATTGTGTCTTCATTTTAAATTGTCTTTGTTTTACAGTATTTTGATTTAACTGTGCTTTCAGTTCACTGTGTCTTAATTTTACTGTGCCTTAATTAATTGTACTGTGTCCTGACTTTATTTTGTCATTTTAAAATGTATTCATAATTTTAATGTATTTCCATTTTAATGTGTCTTTATTTTATTGTGACCTCATTTCACTGTGTCTTTATCTTAAATCGTCTTTGCTTTAAAGTATTTTAATTTAACTATTCTTTCCATTCCCTGAGCCATTATTTTCTGTGTCTGTGTGAATTCACCGGGTTCGAAAATATAAAATTACCAGTTTCTTTCTAGTCGATCTAGATTTTCAGTTTTTCGCAAAGATGTATTCACTTCACGAACGAAACGAATTTTAAAATGCTCAAGCACAAAGTATAACTTGTTATTATTTTTTCTAATATTCCATTCAAAAGAATTTTGTAAATACGATCAAGCGAAAAGATGTAAACGCGGTTCGTGTTGTCTTAAGCTATGTAAACGTACTAATTATGGCGCCGGCGCCACGCCGCTTTTGACCTACCACTTACTGGACCGAAACGACATACACCCCGAAAAAGTGCCTACTATGCTTTTTTTTTTAAATTAATTAAGTCAGTTCGTCCCGAGTTGGTCCGTCAGATGGCTGTCTCTTTTTAGCATGTTGTTACGTCCATAAAGAAATTAAACTTTACCGATCTGACATTTTCTTTGTAGGGACCCCGAGAATGAAATGATTATGAAAATTATGTGCGAATTGTTAAGTGATTTTGATTGATTTGTAAGGGTCTGGAGAGATTTCATCAGTGTTGCCACTGCTACCCCGTTCGGGGATTCGGGGCAGATCTACCCCTTTTTAATACAATTTCGCTCTCTCGCTCCCCTCGAACATATCTACCCCGCTCCCAAAATATCAGTTATAAAAAAAGTAAATTATACAAAAAAAAATTATTCAATTCAATTCAATTTAAAAAAGTGAAATAATCAAGAATCAGACATTGTCTTTAAAGAAGTCCAGACGAAGCTTATAGTTTTCGGCATTTTTCAGCTGTCATAATAACTTAATAAGGTATTCTACGAATAGATGTCGCTAGAAAACGCGTGTCCGTTAATTTAACGATATTATCGATCGATATTGACTTGGTAACTGCTTTTTTGGTAATTTTTTAGTTGACGTGTCAGGCCGATTTTGTCGTTTTTTCCTCAGAAACATACAAATTGAATATTTTTATGTAATTTTTTGGCGTTTTTTATTTTGGCGGAAACTTAATAGTAATCAAATGTTTTGCAGGACAGTGGAGCGAATTGAGGTGCTGGGTGGGGTAAAAAGTTGTAGGTAAAAAAAGAAAATATTCGGTTTGCAAAGGCGAATTTTGTTAAGAATGTGGTATTTTTATACATATTCCAGTGACGTAACAAGGTTAGGGAAAATGAACTCCACTGTCCCGTTGCAGTTGCAACGAAACAAAACTAACCGGAGGCATGCTCAAAATGAAAAAAACATATATTTGAAATCGGAAGATCCATCACATTTGAGCCGAAAACAAGCCCCCAAAGTTTGAGTTTTCACACAAATTTTCAGCACCACTTTACAAAAACTCTAGAAATATAGGCAATACACACCCGACAATCTTTTTTTTTCATTTTGGGCATGCCTTGAGTTAGTGTGGGCACAGCTTATACCGTACCGAATCAGTTATTGAACTCTACGTCGGCTCCTTTGATGTCGATGAAGCCAGATTTGACTTTTTCATGCTTTCCTCATTTTTCGCGCATGCCCTTCATATATTAAAAATGTTAGGTTTTAATGGCCAGCTGGAACTCAACAGAGACGGACTGGATTTAATTTAGTTTACATTTTTAGTAAATTAAATTAAACATGATATGTAACTGTAAGTGAAATTGATAAAAAAAGATATCTGGTAAACGTGATCGAGAATGCTCAGTCATTTATACATAACCATGAATATGGTGTTTATAAGTGTAAATAAATATATAAATATTTTGATATGAACATAGAATATCAATTTTTCTACAGCCGCGCGCAAAATAACTAATTGCTAAATTTAAATGATATCGCAAAATCGACGAATGCCGTGGATCCTTATTTTGCGCTCTAGCGCGAACAAGGAAAAGAAAATTCTCACTTTTTTCGTCGAGTGTGCTATGAATGGTCATGGAAACCGAGGATAAATAAATGACAGTCATGCGTTTGTTACAGTTTGTTGCTGGCACTCCTGTTCTAAATATGCCCGAAGCCCGAATATAATATGTCAAACCTGACAGTCATTTGCAAATTTCAGAATAAGTATAGAGAAAAATGTGCATTTAATTTTAAAAAATGCGGCTGTAGAAAAAGTTCTGTGTGTTTTTCGAGCGCAAAGTAAGATTGCCGTTTTCGAAAGATTACTACGGGCAGAAATTTTATCAAAAATGTGATCGCGTCAAACGGCCTTAATAAATTGATATTTCGTCACTCGAAGCCATTTATATAGTTGTAGGCAATGAATAAAGAGTTGTAGGTATGTGATATTGTTCACTACTTATTTCTAATTAAATTTACATACCACCTTTGTAATATTAGTGTGACGGTTCTAAATTGGTTGCCTTTATTATGGGATGCTAAGAGGCTAGACAAAACTACAATTTATGTCTCAAGTTTAAAAAGTTAAACTTCCTGCAGAAGGGAGCCAAACAATTATCGACGTAGAATATTAATTTATCATGCAATGTGATATGTATGAACTATACTTTAATCTCAATACTTAATGTAAACATCTACTTACAACCTTTCATCTTTCGGAAAACTAAAATATCCTAAAGCTGGATTGGCTTTCTTGTGCCCTTTGCAGACAAAACAACGTACGGCCATGGTTAACAATGAAAACACGTTAATGATTAAATGTCCAAAAAGTTAACACACTTAATAAATAAATAATCGAGCACAAATAATAACACGCAAACAATCCAATCTAAGAACGTAACCTGCTGCTTCTTGTCAAAAAATCGAGAGTCCAACGCTGTGCGGTGTGTTCAGTTTCCGACTCAACCAGGTTTATGTCTCTTCGATTCAGCAAACTGTCGTAATAGAAAAAGATAACACTACATTGAACACCAAACCGGTTCTGTTATTCATAAATAAACGAAGTCGCCCTCATATAATTCGGCTCGTAGCAGACGCCGAGAATATGAGGAAAATGCTCCTATTGGTTGGATTTTATTGCTTCAAAACACGTGGAGAGTTAAATAACTGATTCGGTACGGTATAAGCTGTGGTGTGGGTTAGTTTTGTTTGGTTGCGCTCCCTGAGCGAGCTTAGGGCTATGCGCGAAGTGAAATATTAGTAGAACCATAAAAAAAATAATCAACTGCAACGGGAAAGTGGAGCTATTTTTCCCTATCCTTGTTAAGCTACTGGAGTATTTATAAAAATAGCACATATTTTTAACAAAATTTGTCTTTGCAACCGAATATTTTCTATTTTTGTACACCTTTTTTTACCTCACCCAGTACCCCTATTCACTCCACTATCCCGGGAGACAGTTGATTACTATTAGGTTTCCGCCTATAAAAAAAATGACTAAAAACTACGTAAAAACACTCAATTTATGTGTTTCCATGTGTGTTTCTGAGGAAAAAACCGTAAAACGACAAAATCGGCCTGACACTTCAACTAAAAAGTAACCGCTTTTTTTGTTAATTGTTATAGTGTGCTAAAACTGTAAATATATTCTGTCCAGCGTCAAACTGTTTAGTGATTAGTGAGTTCCTTGGGGATGTTTAGATTTATGCTTGGGCTAACGCCTTTTTGCATGGCCCTCCGCTCGCTTAGCTCGCTACGAGGGCTTAATCAACAAGAACTAACCAAGTGCTAACCAAATCCAACCCAAGGCTAACCCAAAATTAAGAAAAAAGGTAAATTAATAAAAAACAATTCTTAATTTTGGGTTAGTTTTAGTAAGCACATGGTGAGTTCTTGTTGATTGAGCTCCTGTAGCGAGCGAGGGCCATGCAAAGCCCTAACAATATCATATGCGGAGGGCCATGCAAAGCCCTAATAATACCATATGGATAATTAGTTACCGTCAGCGGCTAGACGTTAGTAAAATTTGCAACTCCTAAATGAAAAGTAGTGAATATATTAGCTTTTATTTAATCTACCACTCACCGACCCAAATCCACCCCGCTGGTTTACGTTAATCGACCTCGAAAAAAAAGTACTTGTGGCAACACTGGATTTCATACATGTTTTAGAGCAAGTACATTAAATTTTTGAATTATGATAATACGCATTAAAAGATCCTTTACACAAAGAGAGCATTATATAAAAATTGGCCTCTCCAATTGGTCGATCCGCATGGCTCTCGGCTCGCTTCGCTCGCTACGGGGGCTCAAGAAAAGGAGACTAACCAGGTGTTAACCCAAACTAACCCAAGACATACCCAAAATCAAGAAAAAACTGTTTAGAAACATAATCTTAAAAAAATAATAAGAAAAAGCAACGAGGTTTGAACCCGAGCCGTCCAGGTGAGACCCAGCTACCTAAACCTCTACACCACGAGAGCTCTCATGATACAAAGAACATGGAAAGCTCTTAACAGAAACTGATTGCATCACGAAGACATATTGTAATACGAGATGGATCGACCAATAGGAGAGGTTAATTTTTACATAGTGCACTATTTGTGTAAAGGATCTTAAAAGGCTGATAATACCGATTCCATCATCCTTAATCATAAGACTCTTGCAAGACGAAAATTCCAAAGCGTGTCGATTAATTGTAACTTGCTGATCCATAACAAAATTTGCCTATAGCTCAGATTATAGATAAATATTATGGGGCAAGCTCAGATTAAACAATAACTTTGAATAAGTAGTGTTGGTGCATCCAGGCATAACTGTTCTCTTCGAACTTCGAAAATAATGTAGTCAGCGCCATCTGAACGCTATTGGTCAAATAAAACTAACAACAACCATTATTTTACAACGAACTTTTACTCTATTAGGCTACCGTTGGAGTACAACAACAGATGGCGCCATAAGTACTGATTCTTGCATGCCTTCTAAGATCCTTTACAGGCGTAGACGACTATATCAAAATCGGCATTTCCTATTGGTCGACCCGCATGGCCCTCCGCTCGCTTCGCGCGCTACGGGGGCTCAAGAAAAAGAAACTAACCAAGTGCTAACCCAAGACATACCCAAAATCAAGAAAAACTGTTTAGAAGCATAATCTTAAAAAATAAATAAAAAAAGCAGCGGGGGTTTGAACCCGTGCCGTCCAGGTAGGACCCAACTATCTAAACCTCTCGACCACGAGAGCTCTTGCGACAAATCGATTGCATCACGAAGACATATTGTAATACGAGATGGATCGACCAATAGAAGAGGCCGATTTTGATATAGTCGTTTACGCCTGTAAAGGATCTTAAAAGGCTTCTTGTATAAAGTCACTGGCTTGTTCATTTGGCTTTGCTCAATCTGCTCGGAAAATCAAAGAAATCAGCTTGAAGCAGAACCCGAAATGCCATAACTCTACTCCAAGCAGATATTTCCTGCTCGGACGACTTTAGGGATATTTTTGTCAAAAAAGACCACGATGCCTTTCAGCCTTTCAAAATTAAAAAATTGGGGTTATTTTATTATCTTATATTCCGCGGTTTTTGTTGATTATCTGTCACCGTTCTGCTTTTGCTCTAACTGCTCCACCCCCAGACTAGGTGCAAGTAGTGTAACTGATCTCGAGCACAGTGCTCCATCCCAAGCGAACAAAAAAATATCAACTGCTCAAGCCAAATGAACATCGATGACCTGGTCCAAGCCGCTTAGAGTAGTGAGAGCAAACCAAATGAACAGGCCTATTGTATGATACTTGCTATCATATTATTTATCTATGCTTGCTATATAGGCAATCGAATTGTATATGTCTCGATTGTCTGTCTATGCATGAAATTATTAATTTTGTACCCGTTTTTTTTTCGTGGTAAGCAATTTATGCGGTATTGAATAATTGCGAAACACGTTCATAAAAATAAATATTCATTAACGATTAATGTCATGTCGAGTTTTAGGCATTTTTTAACTCGCGTTTCAAAATTGGCAAGTAGTTCAATGGCATCAATGGTAGGGTGAATGATTCGTTTTTCGATCAGTTAAATTAAAAGAAAATCGAAGTTTCAAATATCATAACTTGAATCAGAATGCATAAATGATTAACGCAAATAAAGGAATAAAATCTTGTATGTTCGGGAATTAACGCGTATTTTCAGAAAAAGGAAATAGTGTTATCAAACATTAAAAAAAAATAAATATGCTGCTTTTGGGTCGGCTAACACCTTCTAAACAAGAAGCCTTGAAATCTAAATCTAGGATGGCGTCGTACGTAGGGAGCAGGCTCTGGCAATGAAAAACGTTCATATATAAACTTCTTGTGTTACTTTTTGACTTAAAAAATACATACCTAAATTATTCTTAATAGTTAATTACATGCCATTTACTAAAATAAGTCCTCCTGCGTTGGGGTTTGGAACCTTCGGCAACATGTACTAAAACAGAGTTTTATCCACAATACCGAAACAGAATTTATGCACTCTAAGAGTGCATAAATTCTGTTTCGGTATTGTGGATAAAACTCTGTTTTAGTAAAATAAGTCCCTAACTATAAACTATAAGCAAAAAATGCTATAAGTATTTAACTGTATGATGTAGAATAATTAGAAAGTATAGTGTAGTGGGTTAAATAGTTTATTTTCACGAATACAGTCCAATGTCCTTACCATTAACACAATAAATTACCATTCTCGTCTACCTACAGGAATTTTGAGCCTTCACGCATGCGTACGTGCTAATTCATATATTTTTCAAAGTTGTTTTTCTTAATTTTGGGCATTGCGTTGGGTTAGTTTTGTTTCATTGCGCCCCCGGAGCGAGCGAAGCGAGAGGAGGGCCATGCAAAACACCGGGCTGCTGCCAAATGCGCAGGTCCGAAGGCCGAAAATTTGCTGTAGGTAGACGCGAGTATAAATTACCTGCTTTGTATAAATTGTTCATTGCAAATACACAAGTTTCACAATTTTAAACATATTTTATATTAAAAACTCGAAATATACCCTTTACAGCATTTAGGTTCGGTCCCAACCGGGGTGGCCATATTGGCCACGGCTTTTCTTAGTTTCAAATCCTTGTTGTTTAGAAGGTTTTGGGTCGTATATAGCCAATTTTCGATAGATAGATTTAAGGATCACAAATAAATTAGATAGGAAATTTTAATAAAAATATCTAATATTCGCATTTTTTAAAACTGTTACAAAATTCGAAAATAGGCAACAAAATATATTTTCTGTCGGAGCTAACCTATAAGAACATCTAGTGGTAAAGACCGCACGTCAGAAGTGAAAACTGCAGCAGAGCGGTATTAAGAACTATGTTAAATTAAGAAGAATTCATACGCGATAGAAGTGAACCCTTCATAAAGCTAAACCAAGTGGTCACCCATCCAAGTAATAATCGCGCTCGACGTTGCTTAACTTCAGTGATCGAACGACAAATGCTTTTTACTTTTTACTCTTGATAAGCATGTAACGACTGTATAACTGTTTTCTATCTCGTTCTCTCGCAGGTTACATTCACAGCCCTCTTCTTTTAAGAGGGCTGTGTTACATACTATGGATCTATATCTTTTTTTGATTTCGCTTTTTTCGTTTCATCGAGTCCTAAATCACTTCCGTTCTCAGTCGGTAATGAAATTTTGGCTTCAAAAAGTGTTTTATTATTTTTTGAAGTGAAACTTCTTTGGCGAGGGTAAAGTCAGAAAAGCTACGGGGTCGAAATTTTTATCGTTGGTACGCCTCATGGGGGTTACCTTTGACCATATAAGGGAATCGGAGCTCTAATTTGAGGGGGGATTTTGGGGAAAAAAACGTGCCGATATTTCTGCAACGCAGTCTGAGATCGAAAATCTGACAAGCGATGGCCCCGGTTCACGAGGTCATTAGTGGAAGAGGAATTTATACCCCGCCTTCCACTCCACTTTCCCGGATACCCAAAAATTTTCGAAAAAATGGGAAAAAATTAAAAACTAAAAACGTAAAAAGTATTATAAAAATGTGGTCACAACAAAATAAAATAATAATAATAATAGAAAAAGAGAGAAACGCGGTTTTCGTCGAAAAAGTTCAGCTACGAAGTCGGGATGGCAAAAATGTGAAGACAAAAAGAAGGGAAACATTTTTGAAAAAAGCGTAAAAAAATATTCGGAAGTTAATAAAAATATTATAAAACGAAATAAGAAAAAAAAAATAATAAAAATAACAAAAACGTAAGATTGTTCGTAAAGTTAATAGAAGTATTATAAAACCAAACAAGAAAAAAAAATAAAAAAATAATAAGAGTATTATAAAACGAAAAAAAGAAAAAATAATAATTAAAAAAGTTACAAAAAAGCGGTTCTCGGCGAAAAAAAAAATTGAAAAACGAGGAAGGAAAATAAAAAAAAGTGTCGAGACAGAGGGCAAAGATAGAGAAAAAAAACTTAAGGAAAAATAAAAAATCAATCCCTTATATCTCTTTCAGTTTCACCTCAGTTGTGTGCTTATAAAGGTGAAGCACATAATTTTTTTTAAACTAAAAATATTAAACATTCTGAAGTAAATAAAAAAATTAAATGATTAATACAAAAGTTAAAAACTTAAGCACATACATAGCATGTGTAATCTTTGGTGGCAGCCTCTTCATAACTGAGGCCAATGAAATCGGTACAATGGCGTTGAAATCACCTGGGACATATTATGTTAGATACAATATTCTTCTCATCATCCTCTCCAATGTCGGTTATCAATTCTTCATCGCGAACGTCTTATTTAATAATCTCTCTTGGTGTATTGGTTTTTTAAAATAATATTCACTATCTGACTTTTTTTTATTATAGTTCTAATTTTCTTGTCTTTTGGCAAACGCCCGTTTTTTTCTTTCTTTTTAAAGATTAAGCTTTTCTCTTCTTTTTGTTATATAAATTTCTCTAGTTTTGACTACTTATGTCCGGAGTCCGGAGGTTTTTTACTAGAGTTGAAACGGATATCCGGTAACTATCCGGTATCCGGCCTAAGTTTACTGTCCGGCTGGATACCGGATAATATTTCAATATGGCCCAATACCAAATATTAAAAAACTAAGACAATTTCCTAAAATCAACTGTAATACATACATTTTGGTGAGAGAAATAATAAGAAAATGGCTTTTAATTGTGACGCCTTTTATTTAAAACTGAAAAATTTCGAAATCTTACGACGGCGTCCTGGGGTCACACAAGAGAAAATATTTTAAAATAGCTCTGAGATAAAAAGTCAGAATTCTGATATAAAAAAGTCGCTCAAAAATGTAATTAATTAGTCATTAGTGACATAAATAACTTAATTATTTACAATCGTCATAATATTGAATTAAAAAATAAAAGAAGTAAAAGCACAGAGAGTTCTTGTTCTTCTATTGCTCGGATATTCGACCAAAACCGACCGCCGGATATCCGGCCTCGCAGCTTGCCGGATATTCGGTATCGGGTATCCGGCCAAACCACTATCCATGTTTACATTTCAGAGCATATTCAATAGACACATAATAGGCAGTTTTACTGCCAATTCTTTCTGGGTGGGTGTAACAGGTGGAGAGTTAAGGATTAGTCTTTTTTCTAGACGTTGAAATTGTTTTTTTCTTTGTTGTGGATATTTACCTATCTATTCATTCTCTTCTTTCCCTTTCTGTCATTTCAGCAATAGTTTTTATTTTGCCTTCTTTTTATCTTTTATATCTCTCCTTTTCCTTAGGCTTTTCTTCTTCGTGTGTCTCTGGGTTACTTCGTCTTGCTTCTCGTAATCTTCTGATTGTTTCTCTCTGTCTCTCTTTTTGTTTTTCATGCTTAGATATTTGTATTCTTTGACTTCTTTCGATGATCTAAATGTTGAAATAACAACTATCAATTTTTCATAAAGTAAGACAGATTTTTATACTTTTGAGGTATAATATATCGTGCAATCGAAATTAGAAATATATTCTTAATAACAAAGTGAAATAAAAACAAACACAGGTTAACACAATACAACAAAAATATAGTGATATAATATTTTTACTTATAATTTAGTAGTAACAATCAAAACACACAAACCTCTCGCTTTGACAATAAATACGCCACTAAACACTAATCCATAGATAATATATTATAGATTGTTCTTTATCGCTTTTTGTTTCACGTAACTTCCTATACTCATTTCCTTGTCACTCATCTGGGGGAAATAAACGTAGGTGGAGCAGTCATCGCTTTCCCCGTGGTTGCCAATTTGCCTACAGTTTCTGTACATACATTTTTATGTTCTTTTTTTACTCAGGCTTGATTAAGAAACAAAAGATATACCATGAATAAAATTTTTTTAATTTGACAACGTCGCACCAGAACGTTGACAATGACGCACGCTGATGACAGCCCTTGGCAATTGGCGTTTTTGTAATGGCCGCTTTTTTGTTGTGCTGTTTATGTTTTTTTGTGATTTATTTTGCGATTCTCATAGTTTCCCATATTGAATTATTGACTTTTATTAGTGTATGTTTATATTAAATTTAATAAAAAATGGGAAGGAAGAAGTCTGTAAGAAAAATATACATCAAAACCAAATAAATAGCATGTTAAATTATATGCGAGTATTTATTTAATTGAACCTGGACATTTTTGAAGAAATAAAGAAAAAAAGAGATGGGTATGGGTAATTTGAATATGACGGGTAAACGACAGCGACCGCCTCGCGCGCCATCTGCGTTAATTTATCTTGGAGGGAGACAAAGAAGGCATGGCAGCCTACTCTCTCTCGGATGGTTTATTAACATTGAGTTGCGCGTGTCCCTCTTGTCTATGACTAATCTGCGATCTGCGTTATTTTAAATTAAACGAAATTCGGTAGGGCGCACATCTGTCTAGAAGTGCCCACATGGAGTTTTTTGGACTTCGTTCCGAAGCTTCGCGCCTGCTCAGTTTTGGACACATATTTGGCAAAAGGCTTTCAATTTTCGGTAAACTGCTCTCAGTAAGCTTGGTGGTGCAGTGGTTAGACGCTGTGCTTGTGATACAACGGTCCGGGTTCGATTCCCGTGCGTGGCGAGAGTTGTTTTTAAATATTTTTAAGAATATGTTTGTTTCTTTTTTCAAATTTAGGTTAGTTAGTTTTTGTTTAGTTGCGCCTCGGAGCGAGCGAAGCGAGCGGAGGGCCATGCGTGAAGTGAAATAGGAATCATATGATAAACATGCGCATAGCTTCGCAACGAAATCCATAACAGTCCACGTAGACTCTTGTATCGAAATCCGGTAGCATTATAAGATCCTTTACATTCCTATGGCATTATGCTATATTAGCCGCTTCTGATTGGTTACTGTTAAGTCTTCACGCAATCAAACAAAACTAACCCAAACTAACCCAAATTTACAAAAAAAAACCAAACATAACCTTAAAAAAAACACACCTTGCCACCGACACACAGTATCTGACCACTGCACTACTAGACCTTTTCGAATAAATTTACTGGACTGTAGATAAAGTGAAAATGACGTTAACCCACCAGGCAGAGAAAATTATCTTAAAATGCAATCCGGTAACACGCACTTCGCGGAGATGAACATACTTAGAATGTTTATATCAGGTTTTGTCAAAAATTAAAGATATAACTTTGCTAGTATACTCGGTCGAGTGTGCACGCGTTCCGTAGCGGATCCTTTGTCGTCATTTTAGGAGAACACGTGGCTATCGTTCAGTGAACGTGGTCCCTAGCCAGAAGAAATACTCATTCACGCCGGCGCCGTGTTCCCGTAATAGGGAACACGCAGATACTGCCAAAACCACAGGTGAAATACCTTGGCATTTCCTTTGACACAGAAAATATAGTTGTGTAACTATATTTTCTGTGCCTTTGATAACAAATTAAATTTCAACCGGCATATCTCTGCCATCATTGGTAAGAACGAGGGTGTCAAAAAGGGACTGGGCTTGTTGGTAGCGAGCAGGTCTTACCTGAGCCCTGCCAACAAGCTCATCCTTTATAAGAGCATCGTGAGAACCAGCGTTATTCTACGCCGCTCCGGTGTGGTGCTCGGTGGCTCGTACTCACAAAAAGAAATTGCAGGTACTGCAAAATAATTACCTAAGCGCGGCGTTCTCCTTGACGCGGCGCGATCGAGCTAGAATCGATGACTTACACGCGTGGTCCGGCGTTGAATACGTCGAGGAATATATTGATGGCCTCGCGTGTAAGTTCTTCGATAGCCAAATCAAGGGATCGCTGCTAACTGCGAATATAGCAGATGTGAGATACGACCCCGAGCGCCCCATCAAACATGGCACGATATACCGGGAAACGACCCTTTTTTACAAGCAGCTAAGGCCGCCGTAAATTAAAACAAAGTGTAAATATTGTAAATACAAACTATTCAACACTTAATTCACTCTCCTACACCCTCAATCGCATTTGAGTTCTAACCACCGAAGCATCCATGTCTCCGCGGCCTGATCCGTGGGGCTCAAAGAAAGTGACCTGATGCTGCTACAGTAATACCGGAGCAGACTTCGTTGCTAAGTCTAATCTTGTATATTTGTATATAGTAACCATAAGTTCATGTTGTACATATTGTATTGTCCTTTTTAACTTCTGTGACTCTGCTCTACGCGAGCATTTAACCAAGGTTTTTCCCCAGTTTTCCTTGCAAAACAGACCTTGTAGCAAAATTACATAACGTAGAACGCACTCTAACTAATTTTAGCTTTGGCCAACTATCAATTAAGCGACATTGAAGGGGTCACCCAAGTAATGATCGAACAAAGAGCAGCACCGCTTAACCTAGTTATAGATAGCTTACCACCTAGCCCCATCAGGGTGTCATGCCCTGTTGGCCAAGACGCTGAACAAACAGCATCGGGCGCAACAACAGGCAATAGTTAGTTAGTCACTAGCGCACAATGACATATCTAGACTAGGCATTGCCGTTGTACTATAGTAATATCAATAAACTTATGTCTATGTCTATTCACGCCGGTACCCAGGCCGGGAGACATATTCATAAGTTACCGACAAAACAAGCGCTCGCATAGGGCGACTGTAATATAAATGTTAGCCATAATACCCCTGTTTGGTGGGTTCATTCTTCAAATATTTGATTACCTCATGCCTAGCCCTCCGCTCGCTTCGCTCGCTACGGGGCGTAACCAAAAAGAAACTAACCCAACGCATGAGAAACAACTACATTTATATTACAGTCATTTATGCGAGCGTCTGTTTTCGTCGGTAACTTATAATTATGCCTCCGGGACCGGATGTCCTTGTGGGATCATTTCTGTCTGTGCCCCAAAAATTCGGCCTAGAGCCATCATTTTGTATTTGTTACGTAATTGTTGTAAAATCGGGAATCAACAGGGGCATAGGCCCGTCATACTGTTGCCAGTTTTCACTGTTTCACTATATACTTTTGTTTAAGTGAATCCTTTGGCTGCATGAGAATAATTTTTCAAGGCCGCGCACGACACGCTTTTAAATTTCCGTCTCGCAAGAGAGACCAAGTATATATCTCTCTTTCTCTCTTATGGAATCGGGAAAGAAGTATTCACTTGATCAGTTCTATCGCGTGTACTGTGATAGTGATACACCCGACTTTTTTTAATCTGGCTTACTTATATAAGCCAATAGATATTTAATTTTTAAAGCTTTATTAAGAAATATAAATCAATACATTTTTAAAGTGAACATTCATGGAGGGGAAAATTTCGAAAATTTATATGGCGTTAATATATTTGAGAACCAATAAAATGATATTTACGTATTGATAACAGCAATTTCTAATTTGCTTATATATCTTTTGATCAGTGAACCTTGAGTTACTGCTTTTGCTAAAAATCACCTACGAACCTACCATTTTATGAAAAAAATTAGGAAATCTATTGAATCTCGGATTAGAGTCTTCCTTGATAATGTTTAGGAACATATCACATATATTATTTCAAGAGCCCAGTTTATACATGATCCTGGATTATTGATACATACTTCTATGACTTCTAAGTAAGTACCTAGTGGTTTAGTTATTACAATATTAGACTTACTTGCGTTCTAATATTTTTAAATGATATTAGCCTAAATAACAGATGTTTGGCCTTGCACTCGCTACTACTTACTTCGTAAAAAATGGAAATTTTAGTGAAGGTAACTAGCTACAAGTGCAATCTATCCGGTAATAAAGTATACAGTTTTACCCAATTACCTGTTAATAAATGACCCTACTGAGATTTTTATCAGATTCAAAATATGCCTCAATGATCAAGTTCAATGGTACTGTTCAATATTATTCTGCATTTTCCATGTACCTCGTTCGGATTAATAATTTAATTATAGACAATCGCCGATCCATTGTTAAAATAATAAGAGCAAGGCTGACGAAAAAAAAATTAGCCATTTACGGGCAATTAAATAAAGAATTTTTTTATTCGTATCACGCCTAGTAGTTGCATTAAGTAGAACAATAATAATAAATTAATAATATTTATTTTTATAAACAATTATATGTATGTGTGTGTGAAACCTCCAAAAATGCGAGATTATTTTTTAAAATTACTTGCCATCATTTCTATGTTTTAAAGTAAATTTTCACCTCGAAATCTCCCACAAAATTCCCTGATTCTATCCCGTTTTCCCATCTTCAAATTGTTTTAAATGAGATTTCTGGTAAATTGGTAAATAATTCTATTTCTCAAAATCATTATACGCATCCATATGCTAAAATAAAATTTTAGCTCGTAGTCAGCCATAAAATCCACCAGAAAATGCCTCTAATCATCACAAATTTTCCGTATTTACCGATCTTGACTCATTTTCTTCTTCTTGTGGTGCCTATCCGTTACGGATGTTGGCGATCATCATGAGTACTTTGTCTACGGTTTAGGGCACTAAGGTTGGTGATATGGTCTGTCCATGGGATTCTCAAAAAATTCAAAAGATTCGAGTTTTTTACAGGAAGTTCAGTCAGAGTCCAAGACTCGACACCGTATAGTAGCACTGGAAAACATAGCACTTCAGCAGTCTGATCTTAGTTGACAGGGATAAGTCGTGGCACTTAAACAGTTTTGACATTTTCAAAAATGCAATCCTGGCCTTCTCTATTCTGCATTTGATTTCGAGAGAATGATCCCATGTTTCACTTATCATTGTTCCGAGGTAAGTATATGTCTGTATTCTTTCTATTTGATTGTTATTTATCGTGAGTTGTCCAGCGTGGTTGTTCGTTTTTCACACTACCATATATTTTGTTTTTTTGAAGTTCAGGGAAAGTCCATATCTCTGGCTAACCCCAACCACCCGAACCATCATCTCCTGAAGACTCTCAAGGCTATTCGCAAACACCACCGTATCATCTGCATATCGTATGTTGTTTATATACTCTCCATTAATCTTAATCCCGCTGTTTGTGTCTTCTAAATCCTCTTGGAAAATACGTTCCAAGTATACATTAAAAAGTATAGGCGACAGTACGCAGCCCTGTTGGACCCCTCATTTTATTAGAATATCTTCCGACTCATCAGATAAATCAGTATAAATTAGAAATGATTCTTAGATCTTGTTCGCCTAGTCCAATCTCCTTTAAAATCTTAATAAGTTTATTGTGTTGAACGTTATCAAATGCTTTTTGATAGTCAATGAAACATGCAAAGATATCGCAGCTAACATCTCTGCATCATTGGAAAAGTACCTGAACACTAAATAAGGCCTCTCTAGTACCATTTCGAAATCCAAATTGTGTGCGACTTACATGGTCTTCGCACTGTTTAAAAATCCTCCCATGTATTATTAGAGTTTCAGAAGATGGCTCATGAGGCTGATGGCACGGTAATCATTGCAATGTTTGGCGTGTGGTGTTTTTGGCAATAGTATAAAAGTCGATTTCAACCACGTCTTTGGTATAACTCCAGTAGAATATATGTTATTGAATACTCATATCAGTTGTTTAGTGCCTTCCTCGTCAAGTACTTTCAGAAACTGCGCGTACGTGCCATCCGGGCCAGGAGCCTTACCGTCTTTTAGCTGAGATACAGCCTTCTATTGTCATTGGTAGACTGTCAGTAGAGGCAAGATCAGGAGGACATTCTGGTCTGTTATCCGTAAAACGGTTCTCTATGTAGTTTTTCCAGGTGTTCCTTTTCTCTTTGACGTCGGTAGTCATTTTACCATCTTTGTGATGTAGTGTCCCAGATGTATTGGATCTATATATTCCTGCTGCTTCTCTGACTCTCTTGTGCATATTAAATGAGTCACATTTTTGTTCTAATGTTTCTATTTCTCTACATTTTGTGCCGAGCCAATCTTATTTTGCTTGCCTTATTTCTCGCCTAATTTCCCTTTGGATATTTTTATATGTTGCGTCGTTGTTCTTCGCTTTCCGCCTTTCCTCCATGAGTTGGAGAATATGGTCTGTCATCCAACTTTTCTTTTTCTCTTGTTTAGCTTCATTTCCAATCTTATTGAACGAGTCGGACATTTTCTGCAGCCATTCCCCTGCTGTATCTATTTCTTCTAGTTGTCTGCATTTCTCTGTCAGTAGATTTGTCACCTCTTTCCTTTTTTCCTCCTCTTTCAGCCTTCTCAAGTCCCATCGCTTGTGAGTTCTTTTCTTTTTGACTTTCTTCAATTTAACTCTAAATCTTCCAGCCATAAGACAATGATCCGACAAGATGTCGGCGCCAGGATAAGTCTTGGCAGACACACAACTGTTCCTAAATCTTGTATTCACAAGCATATAGTCAATCTGATTTATGCCTGTCTTATCTGGTGACATCCAGGTATATAATCGACGTGGTGGTAGTTTAAAAAAGGTATTAAGTATCACGTATCCTTCTTCTTCGGCAAAGATCTTCAACCTATCACCACGATCGTTCCTTGGGCCTAAACCGAATCCACCGATGAATTCTCCACATTTTCCTTCCCCAACTTTGGCATTCAGATCACCTATAATTATTGTCATATCGCGTTTGTTAAATTGTTTAAGAGCATCTGTTAATCACCTATACACTTGCTCTATTTCTGCATCTGACTTATCGGCAGTTGGGGCGTATGTCTGGATAATATTCAGTTTGACCGGAGTGCTTTCTAGTTGGAAGGCTACCATTCTTTCCGCGATAGGAACAAAGTTTGTAATGTATTTTTACATCTCTTGGGACAGAACCATACCCACTCCATAAGTTAAAATAGGTAGATTTATAGACTTAATTGTAAAACCGTTTGGAATCAGGTAAAATGAGTCACTCGTGCATGGTTGCTAGTCCTTCATCGGGCGTCTCCCCAGGTGGCGGATAGGGGAATGCCTTCCAGATATGGGTGGTACCGGAAAAATTAAATACCCGGGGCGGACCAAAGCTAGCAATGGAGAACGGCAGCTGGTTACTCCATCATTAACCACAAACACGCGTCAATAAAATATGTGGCTGTGAATCAGACACCCAAGGGGAAACCATCTCATTACATTTCTAAGAAAAGTCATAAATGGCAGAAAGCGATATATTTCGTAGCGAAAGTCCTCGTTTCCAGAATAGAAGATCTTATGTTCTCCAATTATTGTGAAGATGCCTGAGCCAGGCCAACGCATTTCTCTTATGCCCAGTATGTCAATTCCAATCCTAGTCATTTCCTGAATAGCGTTGTGTACCTTTCCTGCCTGGTACATTGCTCTTACGTTCCATGCCTTAGTTCCTTTAGCACCCTCTTTCACATCTTTATTGACGCTCCGGTATTTATGTGCAGGGATTTCGCTGGTTGACAACCTGGGAAGCCCTGCCTTTACTTCCCCTGCCGGATCTTGGGTTCCGATGCCCATGATCAATATTTCTACGAAATATATCGCTCTCTGCCATTTATGACTTTTCTTGGGAATGTAGTGAGGTGGTTTCCCCTTACCTTCCTCATCGCAGTATCATAACCGAACGAATCATTACTTGGTTGCTTGGTTCTCGCCTGTGCATGGGTGTCTGATTCACACCACTTATTTTATTGACGCGTGCCTGTGGTTAGTGATGGAGTAACCAGCTGTCGTTCTTCATTGCTAGTTTTGGTCCGCCCTGGGTATTTCATTTTCCCGGTACCATCCATATCAGGGAGGCGTTCCCCTACCCGCCATCTGGGGAGGCGCCCGATGGGGGCTGGCAACCCCGCACAGGTGACTTATTTTACCTGATTCAAACCGTTTTACAGTTAAATCTATAAATCTACCTATTTTAACTTCAAAGTATTGGAAGATACAACAGGAGCAAAGCTATCTATTCAGACTCGTAAAATTGCCGAAATATTGGAAACTGATTTTTTTGCGATATTCTGCATGTTTCAATTCAATTTATTGATATGTTTTGCTCATAAGCTGCAATGGAAATGGTGACCTGTCATGGTCATAATTCGAAGTCGTGAAAAGTTTAAATTCAACTAACTCACCCTGTATAAAAAGCATCATCATTTTTGAAGTACCGTCTAATGCAATTTTGGCGTAGATTCTCATCAAGTAGTTGCTTTTTCTAAAAAAAAAACGCTTCTTTTCGAGAAAAAAATAATAAAAACCTCAATTTTTTTGACCTAGAAAACGATATTTTAAAATTTTTCCTGAAAAATCCTTTTTTCCAACATTTTCGAAATAAAGAAGGATTTAGAGAGTTTTAGTACTAGAAACACGCTAACGAACCGTCGCGTCGCGTCGTCTCGATCATGGGCGCTAGAAGGACCCAAAATGACCCAAATTGCCTCGTCAATTTCAATAAGATTCGATAAACATCAAAAGGAACGTCCTGCAAAAAATTTCTTCGAACTTGATCAACTTTGAAAAATTTTCCAAATTCGCACAAGTGACGTAATAAAAAGAAAAGCCGAACGCCAAAAACAAATGATCGTCGCCTGTCTAGAATTTTCCTTAAGACGTGCCAAATGCCAAATTTCCACTGCCATCTGTTTTGAGAGCGTTAAAAATTACATACCCAAGCGTGACGCATTACATCATGACGGCTTAGCTTGATTCACTGCCGAGGGAAAATTATGCTGAAAGTATCAAAAGAAATTTGCACTTCAAAAAATATTAAAAAAACGTTCAATATCAAAATCAAAAGTTTTATTCTGGTCACAGGGCAAATGATCAATTGTGATTTTTTTTTTAAGTGAAACACCCTGTATAAAGGTGTTTTTTGGGGCCTTCGTATTAACGTTCATAACTTAAGACTTAAAACATGGTCTTACACGGTGTGCCCAAATTTTTATCAAAGTGAAACTCCTTTTGATACAGCGCACATTTTTCTGGATAGTGAACGAGACTGAGTGATCACGTTCGGCTATGGTAATATTTATAATATTATTTATAAAATTTATAAAAATATTTCGTCCACAGCCATTTCTTTATAAAGTACTCGGCTCTCCGAAGGGTTTCTGATTATATTTAGAATAATAGCTAAACTCTCTATTTGAAGGGTTAGCATTGAATATCAGATCTACCTGAACCATAAGGATTTGTTACAAAAAACAATTGGCGATCTGGTATGTTAAAAATAAGCATGAGCTTCGTTATTTTAAATGACGCACTCTGTATATAGTTAATTTACCGGATAGGTACAGCGCTACTGATTCCGAATATACCAGTTTTGATGCTTCTATCTTTAAAACTAACTGAGAAAAATGAAAAAAAAACTATTAAAAAGAGAACGGTTTGAAAAGACAAATATCAAACCTGGTATATTCGGAATCAGTAGCGAACGGACTATTCGATAAATGTTCCATTTAAAAGAACGAGGTTGATGCTTAATTTTTACACACTCGCTCGTCAATTGTTTATTTTTTAACAAATTCTTATAGTTTAGGTAAATTTGGTATGCAATGCTAATTCTTCAAATAAAGATATAACCAGAAACTCATTATCCATGTCGTCATTCATTATTCATTAGCTATTATCATTATTAGTTATTAATTTATCATTTTTTATTATTAATTATTCATTATGTGTTATCTATTATTTTTTAATCGTGATTTGTTATTTAATATTCGCTATTTATTATTAACTAATTTTGTTTATTATTTATTATTTGTAATTTATTATTTTAAATTCAAGGGGGGGGGATTCAAATTATAATCGGAGCAGTATATTTTGCAGTTAATGATAAGTAATAAAAGTTCATATAAACGTGTGTCCGAAAATGTCTTATTTAGGGTATACAGGGCGTCGAAATGTAAAAAAATCGTTTTTTCCCGATAATAACGACCGTGAGAATGTTTTAATAATTAGTTTGTATAAAAAAAATTATGATACGCCATTGCTTTTTGTAAGTTCAGTAGCATATTCAAATCGGGGTCGGTCAAATTTTCTTATCGTGTTAAACAAATTTCAAAAATAAATAAACAATAATTTTGCACATATTTTGTACAATTTTGCACACAATTTGCACAATTTTGCACATCGTAAATAAAATTTTGAACATCCGCATAAAGAAAACTAGAGCTGTTTTTAAAACGAGGGAGCAAAAATTTACAATGTCTTCATGTTTGTCACAACATTTAATAATTTTGATGCTACTTTCTTCAACTAATTTTGCACAATTTTACACACTTATTTTCAAATTTTACACAATCTTCTGGAGACATTTAAGTTATGAAGTATCAGAAATTTGCATTTTTCCCATGTTTGTTACAAAATTGAAAAATTCTGATGCTACTACGTTTAACTAATTTTGCACAATTTTACACACCTATTTTCAAATTTTACACATTCTTCTGGCGAAAGTTATGAGGTATCAAAAATTTCCATTTTTCCTATGTTCGTCACAAGATTTAAAATTTGTGATGCTAATTATGCACAATTTTGCACACCTATTTTCAAATTTTACACATTCTTCTGGAGAAAATTATGAGGTATCAAAAATTTTCATTTTTCCCATGTTTGTCACAAAATTTAAAACATTTTTGAGCTACTATCTTCAACTAATTTTGCACACTTCTACACACCTATTTTCAAATTTTACACATTCTTCTGGAGAAAGTTGTGAGGTATCAAAATTTTCCATTTTTCCGATGTTAGTCACAAGATTTCAAAATTTTGATGCTACTATCTTCAACTAATTTTGCACAATTTTACACACCTATTTTCAAATTTTACACACACTAATGAGGTATCAAAAATTTCCATTTTCCCATGTTTGTCACAAAATTTAAAAAAAATTGTGAGCTACTATCTTCAACTAATTTTGCACAATTTTACACACCTATATTTAAATTTTACACATTCTTCTGGAGAAAGTTATGAGGTATCAAAAATTTCCATTTTTCCTATGTTTGTCACAAGATTTAAGAATCTTGATGCTACTATCTTCAACTAATTTTGCACAATTTTACCCACCTATTTTCAAATTTTACACAATATTCTGGAGAAAGTTATGAGGTATCAAAAATTTCCGTTTTTCCCATGTTTGTCACAAAATTTAAAACATTTTGAGCTACTATCTTCAACTAATTTTGCACTATTTTACACACCTATTTTCAAATTTTACACATTCTTCTGGAGAAAGTTATGAGGTATCAAAAATTTCCATTTTTCCCATGTCTGTCACAAAATTTAAAACATTTTTGAGCTACTATCTTCAACTAATTTTGCACCATTTTACACACCTATTTTCAAATTTTGGGAAAAGTTATGAGGTACCTACAAACGTGGCTTGAAAATGTCCCCTTAAAATTGGCTAATCGTTGAACCACCTTTAAAATGATTGTTGGGGTCAATTGCATTATACGCCTAGTTATATTTCTCCTATATTTTTGGGACCTGTTTTATTTATAAATTATATTATTATTATTATTAATTATATTTTTTCTTTACTAGATTGTGATTATAATTTTGTCGTATTGCTTTTATTTAAAATAACAGGTTTTTAAAAATAAATTATTTATAACATATTTGTACATACTTTTAACACCTTATAACTTTCCCCAAAAGAGGGTGCAAAATTTGAAAATACGTGTGTAAAACTAGCCGAACCGAGTAGCTTCAAACTTTTTAAATTTTATAACAGAAGGGAGGGAAGTATCAAGCTTGCTCCTCGTTTAAAAAATAGCTCTAATTTTTCTTGTGTGGGTGTGCAAAATTGTATTTACGGTGCGCAAAATCTGTGCAAAATTATGGTTTATTTATATTAAGCCATTTCGGGTTTACTACGGGGGGAAAACTTGACGGACCCTCCAAATGCACTAATAAGGTCTGAAAAAAAAATTGGCTTTTTTTGGGTTTTTTCTAGGAAAAAAAAATGTTTTGTTTTATGCTGACTAATTAATTATTTTGAAATCTAATTAAGTATAGGGTGTCTCAACGATAGAGTAAAGCACGTTTTGCATAACTGATATCGGGTGCGGTAGCAAAACGCGCATATTTTTTAAAAAATTGAATTTTTACGGGTGGGGCAGCAAAAAGTAAATTTATTTAATGAATACGCCGCCGATTATAATTTGAAACACTCTGTACATATTTCAATGAGAATGCCACCGCGAGATCCCGCTTTTTCTCAATCATAAATGGGGAATATAGCAAAATATATTGTAAATAATAGATTAAATCAATTAAATCATACGGATGCGTTGCTCTCTATCTATAGAAAATCGCGATAATTTTTTTTTAGGCGATAATAATAATATAATAATCGACTCTCCGTCCATGACCGGCCCAGAGGTGGGGACCCGATACACTTAAACAATAAAATTAAACTAAACCAAAGTAGTATACATGACAGTGTCCGCTCGACAGGGGACTTAATTATTATTGCGGCTTATACAAGATCCGATGGTCAACGTTTTATTTGGAATAACAACATTTTAATTAATTTATTATACAGGTGAGTGGGTGACATTTCAATTAATATTGTTTACACATTTTCTGCTGATTTGCTCCCTTAATGCTTTTTCTTGGACATTTGATGCCTGAAAATTGTGCTTGCTATTTTTTTACATGTTTTTAGTTTCGTCATTATTATCAGCATTTAAAAATAAAATTATATAACCGCTAATCGTATACGATAAATATTGAAATTTCAACTAAACTCTTAGAAATTATCACCTTTTTTTTTAGAATAAGCTTTGCTAAATTATTAATTGTTTTGCAGCAAATATTTTGATTATTATTTCCAGTATTTAATTTGCTTATCTTAGCCTCATCGGGCTGCCTATGCCTGTATTGATGAGTTTACCATATAATAAAATTACTTGATCCACCTTTTAGGGAAAGCTATACCTTGAAGACAAAAATAAATAAAGACAAACTGAAATAAAAATATTATAAAAGTCGTTTATAATTTGTGTGATATTTTATCTTCGAACTTATTCTGTTCTTAATAATTTACTGATCCTTTCTTCTTCTTTGCAATGAAAAAAACAAACATTTTCTGAATTTTTTTAGAATTATAATTTTGTAGAGCTTTTAGTTTTCCATTTCATTGTCAACATCGACCTTGCTCGTGCTTCAAATGAAATATTAACGAAAAAAAAACAAAAATTTAAATGTTTTCTTCTCAAGTAATATATTAGCGTTCGTTAAATCATTATTATTATTATTTATTATATTATTTGAGTTACATATTTGCATAACTAATCGTGTCGGAACCAATTCGATCGAGCGGCAAGTTTTGCAATAATTTACCCTTGAACGGACGAAGGTGCATACCTTGCGATTCGTTTATAGTATATGAATATTCATATATTTTATGTATATTTATTAAATTATATTTTGAAAAGATTTGTATATTTATTTTTAATTTTGTGGGTCAAGATCCAGCGTTAGCGAGCCAAAAAAATACTGTGGGTCTCTATATATTTTAGGGTGTGAATCTTTGGCTAATTTTAGCCTAATACGTGCTCTAAACGGCTTCGTTTTTAAAATAGAGGGTGTCTTAAGAATAATTATTGTACCATTTATTCATACACAGAATATACAGGGTGAAACAAATTCGCGTCTCACTATTGGGATCTCGTAAACGGTAAGAGATACAGCAAATTTTAAATTGGGGCAAAGTTGCGCAATTAAGTGTCTATTTTCACATTTTAAAGCTTGAGATATCTCGAGTACTTTCGGAGATATCCGAGAAAACCCCAAATTTTCGATTTTTGTTTTTCATTTTTTGTGGCGTTATTTTAGGAAATATCAAAAAATTATTAACTCTTTCTAGAGGTTCCTTTAACGGTTTATCCTAGAATGTTGTCAGTTTTCAAACTCAACGTTTCGATTTCTCAGAACCGTCATCAAGCCAATTTTTTGAAATACAGACCTGGATTTTTTATCAATTTTTTGGCATATTTAGGGGGTATTTTGGTAAAATCCATCACCAGATATTTTTAGTTTGTAGGCTTTATTGACAATATTACCGGAGGTTTTTTTTTTAATTTGTGATAGCAACTTCTGCCCTGTTAGTATTGTAAATTGTCTGAGGTGTTCATTTTGTTAATAAAGCCTACAAATTAAAAATATTTGGTGATAGATTTTACCCAATTACCCCCTAAATATGCAAAAATTGATACAAATTATAGGTCCGTACTTAAAAAAATTGACCTGATGATGGTTCTGAGCAATCGAAACGTTGAGTTCGAAAACTGTCAACATATTAGGATAGATCGTTAAAAAGTGCCTCTAGGGAGTGTTATTATTTTTTTGACAAAATTAAAAACAAAAATCGAAAATTTCGGTTTTTCTCGGATATCTCCGGAAGTACTCGAGATCTCTCAAACTTCAAATTGACAAAATACTGAGTACTAAATTGCGCAACTCTGCCCCAATTTAAACTTTGCTGTATTTTTTACCGTTTAAGAGATCCCTATAGTCAGAAGCAAATTTGTTTCACCCTGTATAGTACAGCAAAGTGAGATAAATATTATGAATTACCAATATTTTTTTGCCTTCTAAATTTTGAAATTTGTTCCAATTTCGATATTTAAAGCCAAATCTTACCTGGAAACTGCTGCTTATTGCTTGAAAATTGACCAAATTCTTCGGTTTTGAACCATTTTTCCATCTTCAAATCGTTTTTTCCCAAAGCTACTTATTCAGATTAGTAATAATGGCGAAATATTTTTTGAGAGTTTTGCATGTTCCAATTTGGCCTGGATTTTCTCGCATTTCCCGAACTCCTACGGAAAATTGGTACCTATCGTTTTTACAGCAGAGATCACGAGGTTTACGAATCCGAAATTGATTTCCTGAAAATGACCATGCGTTGGCTGGCACGTGCGCTTAAAGTAGATTTTTAAAATGGGAGCAAAAAATTCGTTTATAGTCAAATTTTATCTGGAAACTGCTGCTTATCGTTTGAAACATGGCAGTTCTTCAATTCTGACGCATTTTCCTATCTTCAAAACGTTTTTTTTTCCATAATACATCAAAAGCAAAGCTAGCTTTGGATAGGACTTTCTGTAGAGTTTGCACGTAGCGTTCTTTTTGCCCTCTCCATCGATAAAAATCGAACAAGGGACACTCTTCAAAAGTCAGCCACTGTGACTGGCGGTATTGGCGTCGCGATAGTATAGTTCTGTGAAATGAATCTTGTCAGATATTCTCCCGGACTTATTTTTGAGTCACGGATACCTCGTGTTTTATTGATTTGATGCCTGAGCCCAGTTCCATACCTAGGCCTTTCCTCTGTTTTCGTCAGAGGATCTCTAATGACCTCAATTTTCTTATATTTCTCGAACACGTACGGAAAATTGTTACATTCCTTTTTTTCAGCCAAGATCACGAGGTTTACGAATCTGTGATTAATATTCTGAACATAGCTATAGGTTGACTGGCACGTGCGCTTAAAGCAGATTTTTTAAAATGGAAATAAAAAATTTGTTTAAAGTCACATTTTACCAGGAAACAGTTGCTTATCACTTGGAAAATGTCTAAATTCTTCAATTCTGGCTTATTTTTCCAGCTTTAAATCGTTTTTCCCATAATGCGTCAAAAGCAAACTAGTAATACTGGCGGAATATTTTTTGTTATTTTCTGCATGTTTCAGTTTAACCTTGATTTTCTCATATTTCCCAAACTCGTACAGATTTTTATTTAATTATTTATAAGGAATTGCCTTAAGATACTTGATATTTAACCTAAAACTAATACAAACTTTACAATATATACATATTTACAAATAAATTCCTATATACTACCGACTAAGGTGGTACCTAACAAGCGTCCACCTAAACCTAAGATAACTAAATAAATGACATGATATTTTCATTCTAAATTATTATTCTAACACTGAACATTTTGTGTTCTTCGGCTTCATGGAGTCCTTCCTGGTGGGAGCGTCCTAGTGTCCTAGTCCTTGTTCTGGATTTTTATAGCATCACCTCGTGGATCACTTCGTGGATTTTCCTGAATGGCATTTCCTCTATGGTCATCCTTCCTATATTCCTGGTTATTTCCTGTGTCCTCGTCGTGTACCTGAAGAATTTCATCGCTTGCTCCTGCAGTCTCTGTTCTAGCGGTCTTGACCCGGATTCTCTGTACCGTGTCCTTGTTGTCTTGAAGTTTTCCCATCTGTAGTTCATGATTGTGTGTAGCAGCTTGCGTTCCAGCGTGTGAAGCTTCTCCTTGTTGGTCTTCGCGGCGGAGTCTAAACCGGCGCGGCGTACATGATTATTGGCCTGACATATGTATTGTACAGTCTTATCTTGATGTCCTTGTCCAGTCTTGACTGCGGCGTGATGTATGGGAAAGTTGCATTGGCTGCTATTCCTGCTCTTCTTCTGGTGCATTGTTTGTGGTCCTTGAACGTCAGCTTCTTGTCCAATGTGACTCCTAGGTATTTGACGGTATCCGTGTCCTCGATCTGTGTCCCGTTGATCGTGATGTGTGTCCTTTCTCTCCTGCGCTTCTGGTTGAAGTTGATAAGTTACGCTTTGGTCTCGTTTATCTTCAACTTCCACTTCTTGAAGTACTCTGCTATCATCCTGACGTGTTGTTCTATTCGCTGTGTTGCCGCCACTTGCTGTGTGGATGATGTGTATACTGCTACGTCGTCTACGAAGAGTGCTATCTAGTTGTTCTGTTTCCTTGATGTAAATGTTGAACAGTGTCGGCGATATCACGCTTCCGTGGAGGAGTCCCTGCCTTATTGTCGTTTGCGGATGACGATGATCCTGGCTGTTTTCCATGCCCTCGGGAAGTAGTGTAATCTGATGGAGGCGTTGATGGTATACGTCAGTTGGACAAGGGCTTTGTTTGGCAGGAACTTGGCCTCTTTCATGACTACTCCGTCCGGTCCTGGTGCTTTGTATGGCCTGGCCCTTCTTATTATCCTCCTTAGTTCTCTGGGGCTCGTAATTATGCTGTCCGTGTCCTGTGGCGACAACGCTTCGATCTCGTTTGTTGTCCTTTGGACTGTTCTTCGTGTCCTGTCGTCCGATAGATTCTCTGTTAGGCTGCTGATGTTGGCGAAGTATTCCTTGAATGCCTCCGCTTTCTCTGCCTTGTCTACTATGATGTTTTCCACACCGTCTCTCGTCACTTTGATCGGTGGGACTGTCCATGAACTCCTGCTGTTCTTGATTTTCTTGATGTCCTTCTATATGTTGTTTCCACGGCTAGCGGCTGTGATTCTGTTATTCCAGGCCTCGTTGTTATATAAATCCAGCATGGCTCGGGTTAGTTCGCATCGCATTCCTTCAGGTAGGCCCTTCTGTCGTTCGGGTCACGTGTGTTTTGGTATATCCTGCGTAATTGGTTTCCCCTCGCGCTCTGTTCTCGGATATACTTTGGCGGCTTGCCTTGTTTCAGGTACGGGTACCTGGATACGTGATGCTCCTTGGCGACGCTTATTATCCTGGTAATAACTTCTATGGCTTCCTCTATCTTTGCAAGGGTGTCCAAGTCGCGAGTTCTCCTTAACTCCACGTTGATTTATCTCCTGAATCTTCTCCAGTCGGCATTCCTGTAGTTATACGTTACCCTAGGTGCTAGGTGCCACCCTGACTGGCTGATGCATCGTCTTCAACATTACTGGCAGGTGATCAAACTGCAGTTCCGTCATGGTCGTCGCTGTGGCAAAGATGCCCCGGGCTATTCCTATGTCTAGTGTGGCGTCGGTTACGTGGGACCGCGCAATCCTTGTCCTTCTGTCCGGGATTATGAGGTTGATGTCGTTCCTGTCAATCCAATCCCTGAGTCGCGTTCCTGTCCTGTTGTCCGTGCTGTTGTTCCACGAGGTGTGCTTGGTGTTTAGGTTTCCTATGAGCAGCGCCTTCGGATGGTTGAGCAGTCCTTCTAGTTCGTTCTCGTCTAGGGCGTGGTCCGTTGTTATCGCCACTGCCTCTATACTGATTGTGTCTGTTGGATGCTTCTCTTCACGTATAGTGCCACTCTCCCATACGGATCTTGGTTTGACCTGTTCCTGTATATCATCTCGTAGCCTATGATGCCTGGTGCATAATCCTTTATTGACACTTAGTATATCTGGCGTTTTCCTGGCGACGAATTCCCTGAGCTGGCTGATTTTGCCCCCTTATTCAATTGATGTTGATGTGTAGGATCTTCAGTGGCTTATTTCGCTCCATAGGACATCACAACTTGTATAATTTCCCACTCGTTGGTGGTTTCTATCAGTCTTGCCTTCAGCGTCCTGATTTTGGTGATGAGCTCTCTTATATTGAAGAGCCTGTTGAAGTCCTTGATTTCTTTGAATAGCGTCATGATATATTCTTGTCCGGCGCTGCTCGGTGGTGATGGTCTTACCGGCCTTATGGGGGTGGGGGCTGTGATGACGATGGCGTCAACGGCCGTGACGGCTTGGCGGGTGCTTGCTGGCCTCTCATCACCTGGCTGTATTGGATGCCTTCTCTTCTTGGGCTCGGCCTGGTGAGTTCTCTGGGTTGTTGTCTTTGCCTAGGTGCTGTCTTCTCCTTGTATGCGCTTCTGCAATTCGCTGCGTCTTCCTCCTTGCAGTTTGCGCACTTTAGCCTCGTGTTCGCTCTTCAACTTCCTCCGTGGTTATGCCGGGCGGTCCTTTAAGCACTATCTTCTTGATTCTCTCTCCTCTGGGCTTGGAGGAATAAAACTCGATCACGTTGTCCAATTCTAGATGCGCAGTCAGTAGTCCGTGATGACTTTCGTCGGCCGTGAATACCTTGACATCTTTGGGGGTGTACTTCATGAAGAAGTCTCGTTTGACAATCTGCTTTCGGCACTGGTCGTAGTTTATTTTCGATGTTATTATTATTGGCGGTGGTCTTATGGCTGGTTTGGATGTTGGCGTGATGGTCTCCATTTACTCGGCCTCGTCGGTCTTCAGGACTCCGAACCTGTTCTGGGTCGAGACTACTGGCACGTGGGTTATTTGGCTGCTGCTAGGTCCTCCTAACCGGGACGTCTTGCTGATTTTTTTTGTTCTCTCTTGGTATTTGAATTGGCTTCGTGAACGGTAGCGACATGATGGTGCCAGCGGCTTTTGGCGGCTCGCGTCTTCTCGAGAGTGTTACCACCTATGCTTGACGGTCTTAGATTTCACACTCTCTTCTGAAAGAGAAAGCTGAAAAAACACGAAAATATTAGTAAACGCAAATAAAAACTAACCTGAACGATATACTTAGGCGTGGTACGCATACACCAGCACATTCTTGAGAAAACGTTTGCAAACGATTGGTTTCGCTTCCGTTTGGCTTGACTTCGCGTCGCTTCTGTTGTGGCTTGACGTCACTTTTGGCAATGCAAGTCGCTTGATCTTGACATATCGCAATGGCTTGCACAGTCCTTGGAATAGAGCTTGGCTTCGTTTTGACACTTCGCCTGGCTTAATTTTTCGGCTTCACTTGGCGCACGTGGCTCGGCTTGGCTTCGTTTCACTTCTTTGAACTTGGAAATCTTCCATCACAATCACCGGTCCGAACGGTCCGGCTGCTTGAGAAATAATCAACTCATACGAAAAATTGCTTCAAACCTTTTTTATGACAGAGATCACGAGGTTTACGAATCTGAGATTGATCTCCTGAAAATAGCCATGCGTTGGCTGGCACGTGCGCTTAAATTAGAATTTTTAAACTGGAATACGCGTCATAGGAAAAGGGCACAAGATAAAATTATTGTGTAACGTAATTCTAATGGACTATTCTATGGAGCTGCCTCATTTAATATAAAGCAGTACCTAGCGTACCAAGTTTGTGGTTAAAACATTATTATAGTTGTCTCCACGCCCCAAATACGTCACTAGGTAAAATAAAAATAATCTAATTATGAGGAAAAATCCCTGTTTATGTGGTACTTACTAAAGTATACTGCGCTTCAGTAGAATTTGGGTAAAGTCCCTAAATGTATGAAAAAAGTAACCGCATTTTGCTACGTCTCTTGATTCGCTTTTTAGTAACAGCGATTCCTTTAAAAAAATTGATGATTTAACCAGGGTTAGTCTCAACCCGCTCCAATATTAATAGTGGCGACACCTACCTTACGATGGATTTACTCCGAGAAATGACGGAGGGTGCAAAACGCAGAAGATAACAAAAAATAAGAACATTCAGAAATAGAAGAAGACTAGACCCTAACTAACCTAACCTTTTTCAATAAAAGGGTAATAACGATTATCATTTCCTACGTGTACGCGCCACTGGCTTACGATGCTGCTACATTTTAAAAGTTTGAATTTGTACGCGCCTAACTAATATGTATACAAGCAATTAATAAACATGTACTAATCTATTTTTACAATGTCCTTTATGTAAACCGTTAGAATACTAAAGGGAAACATTATTTATTGGTTATTGATATGTCGGAGAACAGATTTTGGATTTAGTTGGACAATCGAAAATATTGGTATAGCTAGTTGGAGTACTTTTATGATAATGCGCTCAAAAGAGAAGGAGTTTGTTTGCTGTTTTCAACATGGAGTGGTGAGTAGTACAACATGCCCCCGATATCCTGTTAAAATAGTGATTAAGGCCAAGGTGAGAGAGACAGGTTACTTGAACAATCATTGTTGCGGTACCGCTGCTAATTATAAACCCATAGCCATGACCCTTAAGGTTTTCCGCGTGTTCTGTCAATATAATATAGGTGCAAGGAGTTCAAGCCGGAAACGTTTAAGGCTGAATTATAAGTACTATTTAAATGCGCATTTACTATTTTTAGTACTACGCTATTTCCATTAATTTGTCGTACCTACTGTCCGCTCGCATTGTGTTAGGAGAAAGTTCGTACGTACGAATAAGGTTATTAATTTTTGTTGCATTACTTTGTATGATATGCAGAATCGAAATTAAATTACAATTAGGCCCGGTACTCATAATTGTGGGTTTGAGTACCCGATGTTGCAGCAATATCTGGGTACACCTATATTAATATTAGTTTTAGGTGAATGACCTGATATTATGAAATGATTTGCGGAATGTCATAATTACACATTGTCTCGTATCAAGAACACATATTTGCCTTTCTACCAATCTACAGCAAATGCTACACAAATTTTATGTATAGAATATAAATTTAATATTTTTTAAATATTGACGTTTGAAAATTGATAACATAACATAACATTTATTTCTTTTAACATTTATATATTTGAATCACTTAGCCTAGGTTAAGCATGCCAAGTATAATGTATATATAAATACTAATACAACAACTGTTGTTTTGCCTGGTGCTGTTGCTGCAGCACCGTAGCCAACAGTTGGGCACCCGTAGGGGGCTGGTTTTAAGCCTACTTAATTCTAGGGTTAGTGGTACTGCATATTGTGCGATCTTTACTTGGGCAACTCCGTCAAAGTCATTGCCAGTGTCGTGATTAGCAATAGCTAGAGAAAATGTTGTACATTCTTAAGTATGTAACTATATTACCTGGCGTTTATGCCGGGAAAACTATGTAAAAACCCTGCTTAAATGCTCTATTGGAGCAGGCGATCAGAATTTAAAATGACGAATACACTGTACAACATTTACTATATCTAACAGAGAGTATATACATGTTGAGGACTTATCAAGTCGATTCCTGTATGGATGTAATGATATCAAGGCATATGGGTCAAGTCCCGCGGTATCAGCTGCGGAGACATGGACGCTCCCGTAGGCAGAAATCAAGTGAGCTAAATGCGGCGGTGTTTGCGCATTTATAGTACGAAAAAGTCTTCAAGCAAGCCACGCCCCCATGTTCGAACACTGGTAGCTGGCTGGTGGGCCGCGGCTTACCCGCGGTAGTTATGACTTTTCAGTTATTAAAAAGGTGCTTTTAAAAGTGTAATAACGATGAGTCTAAGGATGTTTTAATGGCTTTATTATATTCCTGAAGGATTTAGGGAATCACGGGGGCATAAGTTGTTTGTAAAACAGCGTTATTTCCCGATATATGGTGCCGTAAGTGGTGCGGCGTTCGGGGTTATACCTGGTATCGGCGATGTTTGCTGTTAAGGTTGATTCCCGGATCTGCCTTTCGAAGAACCTACATGCGTGGTTATCGATATATTCATCGACGGTTTCGATTCTAGCCCACGCATGCAGGTCTATTCTAGACATAGGAAAATGCAGCCCTTAAGTATTGATTTTGTATTACTTGCAGCTTATTTTTGTGGCATTTTGCCACCGAACACCACACCGGGGCACCATACATCAGGGCTGGTCTCACTACTGCTTGGTATAGTATGAGTTTATTTACAGGGCTCAAATACGACCTTCCTGCAATCAGGAGGCTCAATCCCTTTTTTATGCCCTCATTCTTCCCTACGACAGTTTCTATATGTTTGCTAAAGTTTAATTTCGAATCGATAGTTAGCCCAAGATATTTGACTTTATTTTTTGGAAGAATGACTGTATTGCCTAATATTAGGGAAATTATAATCAGTTCCGTCTTGTTAGGATTGAGGTTGATCTTCCACCTCATGTAATATGGAACCAGGATGTCCATATGCTCATTAATACTTGATTTTGCTACTTCAGCTATAGGATTCCGGGAATAGATCGCTGTATCGTCAGCGAACAGGGCTTTACGGGTATCAGGATGAGACGGGATATCTGCTATATAAAGATTGAACAGTAGCGGCGACAATACGGTACCCTGTGGCACCCCTGCTAACAGTCTTCTGCTACCAGAGGTTTGATTGCCAATTCTGGTTGAGAAGGTACGTCCGGCAAGATATGACTCAATGAGCGCTACTACATACAGCGGCATGCTGTAATTTGCCAGCAGTTTATAGAGCAGCCCATCGTGCCATACCCTGTCAAACGCCTTCTCAATGTCCAGCAATAGGAGAGCAGTAGACTGCCCATTGTTGAACCCCTCATAAACATCGGTGGCTAACTTCGCTGCCAGCATGATAGTGCCATGCTGGCCTCGAAAGCCAAATTGCTCGGAAGGTATGATGTTTAGTTGTTCAACCACCCTGTTTAGCCTTGGCAAGATAAGCCTCTCGGCTACCTTCCCAAGGGTACTTAGCAGGGATATAGGTCTGTATGAAGATGTCAGTGATGGGTCTTTACCCGGTTTAGGGAAATGTATGACGCACGCTACTTTCCATGGTTGAGGGAAGTGTTGCAGCCGGATTACCGCGTTAATAATATGCATATAATGGATGAGTGCTTTCTTGGGAAAATTTTTAAGGATTATATTCGGAATATTATCCAAGCCGGGCGCTTTGTTTCTCGGAAGATGAAAGAGCGCTTTGCGGAGTTCCGCCGGTGTGATTCTCATTTTATCAAGCAGCAACAGAGGGATGGGATATTTATGTTGTCTAAACATATTTACGGCTTGACTGTAGCGTCCTTGTTCCGGCAGGGTGTCAGGAGCCTCGCTGTAGACGTTCTCCAGGTAGTCCGCGAAGGCTTCCGCTTTTCCTCTGTCGTTCATAATATCGTGACCCCTGTGCTTAATGACAGGAATTTGCGTATAACCTCCACGGACTCGCCTGGCCAACTTCCACAGCGAGCCATCCTCCCTGCTCACGCTATTTATGTATGCGAGCCATGTTTGGTCGCGATGCTCCCGGATTTTAACCCTTATTTCCTCCGTTAATGCGTTGATGTGAGCGGATCCCATTTGTGTCCGGTTTCTCTGCCATCTACGTCGAAAGCGGTTTCTGTATGTGATGAGTTCAAGGATTGGTTCGGGTAGGGTTTCTGTCCTAGGGCGTGTCGCCACCCTAGGGCACATAGCATCTCGGATGCGCTGGATATTTGATGTTAGAGTTGCGACCTCTCGCTCGAGATCCGGGACAGTGACTAGTTGCTCAGGGATGATAGTTAGTTCGCTAAGCCTAGCTCGGAACTCTCGCCAATCAATATTCTTGTACGAAACGACGGTGTCGTTTGGCAATACAGGGACCCTGCAGTACAATCCAATTTTGATTGGCAAATGATCCGAGTTTAAAGCATTGATT
>MU189551.1:0-50778 GCA_016904865.1 Pissodes strobi | reverse complement strand
GAGGTGGAAGCCACGCTCACGTTGTCCTCATCTTCCGTGTCGATTCCCTGTAGGGGCTGATACTTATTTTTTGTTTCAATTGGGGGTTGCCCTACATCTAGTATTGTCGCCGTGAAGTTGCGCTTAAATGGCAATTGTTTAAAGGGTAGTTTAAACCCGTCTTTCTCGCCACTCGGTAGCAGGGCCGCAGGAGTTGGAGGAGGAGGCGGGGCCATCGAGTTGTCTCCGCCTTTTTGTTTTTCGACATCGGGATGTGTTTCTTTGGATGAAGAAGAACTGTTTACAATTTTTTCACGCTTTTGCCGATCGTCCAAGGTGACCTTTATCTTTTTGGCCGTTTCGGCTCCTTGTATGCTAGTAGGGCTAGCTTTCTTTTTTCCCGTGTCGATCTTTGCTGATACTGTTGAATTACGTAAATTACGTTTAATTCCGGTAGGGTGAGTGTCTTTGAAGTGTTGTCGTATCTTGCTAGACAGTCTATTGGCGTCATTTTGATTTAATTCTTCAATGTTTTCCAAGCTCTCTGTGTTCAGGCGACACTGAACACAGATTTCGGCGAAGCTGATGCATCGATTGCGGATCTTTTTTAAGGTAATTTCGGATAGCTTTCTCTCGGCGTTAGATTCCATTGACACATTAGACATAGTGTCTTCGTCCTCCGTGTAGTCCCCCATGGGGGAAATTGCCGGGGTTACGCCCCCGGCGACTAGAAAAATTAAGCAAATACGCTGTAAATGGCCTTTACTATAAAGCAAACCTAATAACGTTAAGAATAAACGATCGGAATGTGCGAATGAACACTTTTTATCGGACTATTTTTTGCTCGCGTCTGTACCGGCCGGCAGTCAGATGAAAATTGATATATTGATATTAACTTTTTGCATCGCTCTGGTAAATATATCCAAAAATCTTGTAACTTTCAATGCCAAAAAACACATACTGCTGTGTTCTTCCGGAGAAAAACTAAGGGAAACTACCTTGACATCATCAAGGAGGGAAAAATCCTTTCTCCATCCTCCAATCTTTTGCTTCTTGGAATAATCGCAAACACTAACTTTTCATGGGATGAGCACACTTGCCAAGTGTGCCTCTCAAAAACTGGGTGTACTCTTCCGTGCCAAAAAAATATTTCAGCTCCCATCAGCTGCTTACACTCTATAAAGCGCAAATGAGACCTATTCTGGAGTATTGCTCTCACATTTGGAGTTCGGCTCCCAAACATACTCTAGCGCTCTTAGACTCCATCCAGAACCGAGCTGTTAGACTTGTTAACGACGAAACACTGACTCGTTCCTTTCACACCTTAGAACATAGGCGGATCGTGGTTGATCTCTTCCTTTTTTACCGATATTATCACGAAAGGTGTTCGACCGAACCGACAACTGTGATTCCCTCTAGTGCCAGCTCTGTTCGTTCCACACGACGAGCGAGAAGCTCTCATCCATATGCTCTTCAACAGAGGCCACTCAGAACCAGCCTCTACCAAAATTGTTTCGTCTGGCGTGTGACGAGCATCTGGAACACCTTACCAACCAATTTGTTCCCTGTTGGCTACAATCTAAACATCTTTAAGAAAAGAGTCCATCGGTATCTTTCCTCCTCGCCGTTTCCTACTTGCAGTGCACAGGCAACGCCTTTGCAAGTGGACTTAAGAAAAAATACTGAACCATTTTCAAAGATTTTTTCAAGAAATTCGACAAATGTAAGTAATCTTCAAGGGTTTAGACAACTTTTAGTCAATGCTGGATCTTTTCAAAGATTTAGATAAAGTTTGATCTAATACTGTTCATTTTCAAGAATTTAGCACAAGTTGCGGCAGCTAAGTCAAATCAGATGTCAACTAATAAGGGTCATCTTTAGCCAAAGTTTATCCCCTTGTTTGCATACCTTACAAAATTTTAATTAAAAAAGAAAATGTTAAAACCATTAATATACCACTTAATTGTGATAATTCGTTGGACAAATCTTCAAACTACCTTGTGTAGAAATATTAAATCTTTATTACGTTCCACGACTCCGATAGATGGGGGTGCAAGACTTTTCTAGATTAGAAACTTTTTAAAATTATTATTTACATTAATGATAATTAAAATTCATATTTAAACTATTATTTCTAACGGCAAGTTTTAGTTTAACGAGAAACCGGAAATGCATTATTTCTGGGTTTAACCTGAAGCTAAACTCCCGAGGATTTAGATAGTTTTATGGGAAAATCTGAAAACGTGAAATTAGGTGCACCGTAGGTGCGCAAAAATACATAATAAAATGTTATAGATTATTGTTAATTAATTTTTATTTCATCACGGTTTTGTTCCGAGTATTATTTAATTAGACAATAACAATTATTTCGTTAACGACGATCGATATTCATTGTACACGTTACTTTTGCAACCAATAATTAAAATTTACAATAACTTTTTAATATATTTATTGCACGTAAGAATATGTGTCAATAGAAGATAAGACGACTGCCCAATTATAACATACTGAATGTCCTGTTATAAATTGGGCTAAATATTTAAAACTAACTTGATTTTCTTCCGATATACAGGGTGTTCCGAAAGTATATTTAGAGGATTCCTTGTTTTCGTTATGCTAAAAAAAAGGTCTTGGCTTTATCTTATGCTAAAAAGGTTATAATATAGGCGCATGCTACAAAAGGCTTATTTTTAGAATACAGAATCATTAATAAATTACCAAATGCCAGAAAATTGAGTACATATTTGAGTACTACATAAATAAGCATTTTTATAATATTTTTTTACCTCTCCAATCAGGGACTCGCTTGGGCACAACAATAATAATATTTTTTTGGTACGCCATGCCATTAGGATTATTACTAATCAATAAACTGTGAAAATTTCTGTATCTAATCGCACAAATTTGGGATATTTTTTTAACCGAAATTTCTATAACTTGATTATTACTAAAACAATAAATTTTTTTCATTTCATATCTCACCATAAGAAATAATAATGTCATATTCTGGCAGCAGTTATTCATGTCAAACTAACAACAAGTATTTTGTATTTTTGAAATTTTAATTATAATATTAATTTTTACCTTTGAAATATTCACATAACGATGTACGTTTTAATTCATATTTTTAGTGTTAAATTGTATGATTTATGTTCGTTTCGTCGTTATTTTCTAGCCAAAAACATGAAAAGTGTGACGCTTGTCGTGTTGGCAGCCCTCTCGCTTGTCGACGCATACAGGCTGCCCGGAAACGTGATGCCCGAAAATTACCGACTGGAAATCGTCACCCCATTTGGAGAAAAAGATAATTTCGATTTTCAAGGAAAAGTATGGATTGAGGTAAGTGCCAAGAGGAAACGTTTGGAAAATTATTATTATTATGTTAAAATAGTGAAAATAGTGCGGCTTTTTGAGGCTTTTTTTCATATCTAGCGAACGCTATCGTAATAATATTAAAATTGACAATAAATTGAATTGAAGTCCAAAAAATTATTTGAAGGTAAAATAAAAAGCCATATATTTTGAGAAATAAAAGAAATAACGACTTGCGGTTTTCGGAAATAATAAGCTGGGAATGTCGATAATAGGTGGCACAATCAAGTAAAGCTACAGGCGTTTTATACGGGGCGGTGCCTAAATTATAAACAATAATTTGTTTTTGAATGGCTCGTTTATTATTAAATATGAAAACCTATTATTTTCTTTATTACTTATTCTACTCATATGCTTAATTAAGGTCTAAATTTAAATCGTCAAGCAGAATGCAAAACGCTATAAGAATGATTGCTTAAAGGCCAATTAAAAATTCTGGCTTTGCTATCGGTCAAGAAACCTTAAAAAACAAGGCGATACATTGACCCATATTAATTCTTACAATCTCAACGATTTTTATTTAAATTTAAGTCGTCGTCCTATCTCTGTCTGCATTAATTCAATGCCTAACATTAATTAAAGAGTCATTAAACCGCGTCGCGTTTTAAGCAGCCATGGGTTTGGAGCTGATATGGTACATTATTTTTGTCAATAAAAATAGTTCTATTAACACGTAAATTTTCAAAATGCTGAGAGAAATTTTCAATTTGTATACTTCTCAACACGTTCCGATCTTAGATCCACACTTCAAAAAAAATAGAATTTTTTCAAGCTTCGAAGATCTCAGGAGCTATTTTTATTGCGACCAGTGAACATTTTGGGTTGGATTAAAACTGCCTTGTTTTGATGTTAAACAACTCTAAAAAATTGTCATTATTTAAATGCCAATCTCATCAACCTCCTGTACATTTTAAATATTTAAAACTCCAGCAAGCAACTCTATGAATCAATATTGTCAAGCAACCACTCTGTCGCATCTCAGCACCCAATCTGATAATTTTAATTATTTAAAATTCAGAAAGCTTATTTTGAATATTTGAAATTTTTCTGGCCTGGCATTTTACAACTTCCCGAGTTGTCGCTGTTGAACTGCCATGTCTCATCAACCATCTATAAATTGTAAATATTTAAAAATACTCCATTTTGTTCATTACACTTTTCACTCAATAACTGTCATAGATTTTCAATAATTTCTGCATGTAAAATAGTAAAATATTTAAGCTGAATATTTAAAATATTTGTGGCGGCTTTACGTCTCCCACACTTGCCTTGTATATAACATTAGAAATTAGTCTGTATGCACCATATTTCTGCATATCACACTGCATAGATTTCGCCATAGGTAGTTTTTATTATATTAGATTTTTCCCTCAATAACGCCGACATTGTAAATATGCATTAGCCCTAGAAAACCCTCCTTGTAAAATATTAATTTCATATCGGCTAGCCTGAAGCTCATAAACATCGACCCTTGTAAAGGTAAAATATATTCAAACTTTTCCATCATAAAATCCAATCAAGAAAAACCCAAGTATAGGTAGCTCCGAAGGGACCTCGAACAAAACGGCAAAGAGATCCGGATGAAGAGAGGGAAAAATGAGCCGACGAAGGGACATGATTCTACTGTGAGAATCAGTTCATCTAGACAGATCATACAAGCATATCTTTTGAGTCCGCTCTCTCAGTCGAGCATTCATTTCTAAAAACATCCAAGTGTAATTCTATTAGATTTAAGTATAACGACAGAAATATAGTTTGTTTTCTGTTCGCACGTAGTCACGGTAGTTTTATTTACGCTCACCCTCCAGTGATAAAAAAATGCGATTGTTGTCAGCATCATACGACAGCAACCCGCCAAATATTTAAAACAGGTTCCGCTATTAACTATAGGACTATTGCAAGACCATATATCATTAAAAATATGAAAATTTTAAATATTTAAATCGGTCGGATTTCAACATTAAGCAACTGTTTGCATATCGAATATTGTTGGGCTGTCATATTTCATTAATAATCTGTACTTTTTAAATAATTCAAACTGTTCGGATTTTGTCAGTAAACATCCCTCAATTTTGATTGGTAAGCCGCCATATCTCATCAACCAGCTGCACATTTTAAATATTCAAATATTATAAATATTTAGTAGCAAATGTTGCTTTTTAAATTATGAATAACATTTAAAATATGTGAGTCTCGTCCGTTTTTAAATTTCGATTGCCTAGCTGTTATTTCATCAACCAGCGGAACATTGTAAATATTTAAAATGTTTGAGACTACTCAGCATTTGTCATTAAACATCTATCAAGTTCGATTGTTAAAGGCTGCCATATCGCATCAACAAGCTGTACATTTTAAATATTTAAATATGATTTGGTACTTTTCTAAATCATGATTAATGTTTTAAATATTTAAAACTATCCGATTTTACCATCAAGCACGTTTTTGAGATTTGATTGTCGAGCTTTCATATTTTATTAACTGTTGGAATATTCTAAATATTTAAAATATGTTAATTATTGTTTTTGTTATTAAACATTTTTCAATTTCGATTGCGAAGCTGTGATATCTCATCAACGAACTGTACATTTTAAATATTATAAATGTTTAGTACTAACCGCTGTTTTTAAATTGTGATTAACGTTTTAAACATTTAAATATTATAAATATTGGAGACAGTTTTTGGTACTAATTGCTTCCTTCTAAGTTATGATAATTGCGTTACCATGTTTCACTAATAATTTACAAATACATTGTAAATATTTAAAACTTGTCGGTTTTTGGCGTTAGACATGTTTTTGAAATTTTATTGCTCAGTTGCCATATTTCATTAACTGCTGGAAAATTGCAATTATCTATATTTTAAATATTTAAAATATTTTCAATATTTGACACTATTCAGTTTTTTATTAAACATTCACATTCGTTTGTTAATGGTAAGCTGCTATGTCGCATCAATCAATTGTATATTTTAAATATTTAAATAATATAAATACTCAACTGTTTCCTTTTAAATTATGATTGACATTTTAAATATTTAAATCTAGTAGGTTTTTACCGTAAACGCGTTTTTGAAATTCAACTGCTAAGCCGCCATATTTTACCATCTAGCTGCCATATCTCAACAACTAGCTACACAGCTTCAATATTTAAATATTATAAATATTTAATGCTAACTGCGTTTTTCTAAATTATGATTAATATTTTAAATATTTAAAATAATAATCATAATAGAAAAATGCAGTTAGCATTAAATATTTATAATATTTAATGTGTAGCTAGTTGTTGAGATACGGCAGCTAGATGATAAAATATGGCGGAAATCTGGTGGGGTTTTGCCGTCAAACTCGTTTTAGTATTTCCATTGCCGAGCTGTCATATTCAGTCAATCAGCTGCAGATTTTAAATATTTAAATATTATAAATATTTAATACAGTTTTTGGTACTCATTGCTTCTTTCTAAATTATGATAATTGCGTTACCATCTCTCATTAATAATTTATAGATACATCGTAAATATTTAAACTTGTCGCTTTGTGCCGTTAAACATGTTTTTGATATTTTTACCGACCTGTCATATTTCATCAACCGCTGGAACATTGTAAATATTTAAATAATTTATATAATTTAAACATTTTAAATATTTGAGAATATTCAGTTTTTGTTATTAAGCATTTTTCAATTCCGTTTGTTAAGCTGCGACATCTCATCAACAAGTTGTTCATTTTAAATTAGTACAAACAGATTTTTCTAAATTATGATTAACGCTTTAAATATTGTAATCTAGCCGGTTTTTACTGTTAAATACGTTTTTGGATTTTGCTTATCGAGCTGTCATATTCAATCAATCAGCTGCACATTTTAAATTTTTAAATATCATAAATATTTAGGACAGTTTTTGGTACACATTGCTTCTTTCTAAATTATGGTAATTGCGTTACCATATCTCATTAATAATTTATAGATACATTGTAAATATTTAAAACGTTTTGCTATTAAGCATGTTTTTGTTTTCTCTTGCCCAGCTGGCATATTTCATTAACCGCTGAAAGATTGTAAATATTTAAATAATTCAAATATTCTAAACATTTTAAATATTTTAGACTATTCAGTTTTTGTATTAAACATAACTCACTTTCGATTATTAAGGTGCCCTATCTCATCAACCAGGTAAATATTTTAAATATTTAAATATAACCGTTGTTTTCCTTACATGCACAATGATAGAACAAATATTCAACTGGTTTCTTTCTTAATTATGATTAACATTTTAAATATTCAAATTTAGTATATTTTTACCGTACCGAGCTGTCATATTTAACCAATCAGCTGCACATTTTAAATATTTAAATATTATAAATATTTAGTACAATTTTTAATACCTACTTGCTCATTGCTTCTTTTTCTAAATTATGATGATTGCGTTATTTATCTCACCTTAATAATTTATAGATACATTTTAAATATTTAAAGCTTTTCAGTTTGTTGCTGTTAAAAATATTTTTATGTTGGGGTTTGGAACCTTCGGCAACATGCACTAAAACAGATCTTTATCCACAATACCGAAACAGAATATTTGCACTCGACGCGCGTTTCGCTAACCATGTTAGCATCATCAGGAGATGATTAAGACTGCACTAAAACAGAGCTTTATCCACAATACACAGTCTTAATCATCTCCTGATGATGCTAACATGGTTAGCGAAACGCGCGTCGAGTGCAAATATTCTGTTTCGGTATTGTGGATAAAGCTCTGTTTTAGAAAAATATTTTTAATTTTTATTGCCGAGCTGTCATATTTCATCAACCGCTAGATCGTTGTAAATATCTAAATAATTCAAATAATTAAAAGATTTTAAATATTTAAGACTATTCAGTTTGTGTTATTACAACATTTTTAACTTTCTATTGTTAAGCGGGTATATCTCACCAACCAGCTGCATATTTTAAATATTTAAATATAACCATTGTATGAGGACTTCTTTTTCTTATCAACTGTTTCTTTCTAAATTATGGTTAACATTTTAAATATTCAAATCTAGTAAGTTTTTACCGTAAACGCGTTTTGGGAATTCAATTGCCATATTTCATCATTTATCTGCCTTATTTCAACAACCACCTGTACATTTTACATATTCAAATATTATAAAATATTTAATGCCAACTGCATCTTTCTAAATTATGATTAACGTTTAAATCTAGAGGATTTTTACAGTTAAACACACTTTTGGATTTCGCTTGCCGAGTTGTCATATTCAATCAATCAGCTGCACATTTTAAATATTTAAATATTATAAATGTTTAGGACAGTTTTTGATACTCATTGCTTCTTTCTAAATTATAATAATAGCGTTACCATATCTCATTAATAATTTACAGATACATAGTAAATATTTAAAACTTGTCGGCTTTTGCCGTTAAACATGTTTTTGATTTTTCTTTGCCGAGCTGTCATATTTCATCAACTCTGGAACATTCTAAATATTTAAATAATTCAAATATTTAGAGACTATTAAATTTTTGTTATTAAACATTCCTCACTTTTGATTATTAAGCTGCTATATCGCATCGACTAGCATTAAATAACATAAATATTCAACTGTTTCCTTCTAAATTATGGCTACTATTTTAAATATTTAAATCTAGTAGGTTTTTCCCGTAAACGTGTTTTAAGAATTCAACAGTTAAGCTGCCATATTTCATCATATAGCTACCATATCTCAAAAACCAGCTGTACATTTTAAATAATTAAAAATTATAAATATTTAATTTTAACGGCTTCTTTCTAAATTATGATTTAACATTTTAAATATTGAATTCTAGTGAGATTTTGCCGTTGAACTCGTTTTTGCATTTCGATTGCCGAGCTGTCATATTCAATCAATCAGCTGCAGATTTTAAATATTTAAATATTTTGGACAGTTCATGATACTCACTTCTTTTTAAATTATGATGATTGCGTAACTACATCTTATTAAAAATTTATAGACGCATTGTAAATATTTTAAACTTGTCGATTTTGTCGCTTATCATGTTTTTGATTTTCTTTTGTCGAACTGTCATATTTCATGAACCGCTGGAACATTGCAAATATTTAAATAATTAAAATACTTTTAAATATTTAAGACTATTCAGTTTTTGTTATTAAATATTTCCTGTTTTCGATGATTAAGTTGCTATATCTCATCAATCAGCTGTAAATGTTAAATGTTTAAATATTACAAATATTCAACTGTTTCTTTCTACATTATGATTAATATTTTAAATATAAAAATCTGGTAGTTTTCTACCGCAAACGCGTTTTTCTTCATCTAACTGCCATGCAACCAGCTGTACATTTTAAATATTTAAATATTATAAATATTTAAAGCAAAGTGCTTCTTTCTAAATAATGGTTTAGCATTTTAAATGTTTAAATCTAGTCGGTTTTTGCCGTTAAACTCGTTTTTGAATTTCCGATTGTCGAGCGTTCGTATCTCATCAACCATTTGAAAATATGAAATATTTAAGTGCTTTAAATATTTAAAATATTTAAAACAGGTTTTGATATTAATTATATGACTATGGCACGACCATATCCCATTAATAATATCAACATTTTAAATATTTAAAACCAGACGGTATTTGACATTAAGCAACTGTCTGAAGTTCGATTGTTGATCTGTCATATTTCAAATAATCTATGTATACTTTTTAAATATTTGAAGCTACTTGTTTTTTGTCATGGTACATCTTGCTGTTTCGATTGCTATGCGGATACATTTCATCCACCTGCTGTACATTTTAAATATATGAAAATTTAAAATATTTAATACAAAATTATGCTTTATAACATTTTAAATATTTAAATCTAGACGGTTTTTTCCGTTAAGTATGTTTTTTGGAATTTCGAGTGTCGAGCTGTTATATTTCATCAACCAGCGGTACATTGTAAATTTAAATATTTTAAATATTTAACATATTTTAAATATTTAAGGCTACTCAGTGTTTGATATTTAACATTTCTCATTTTCGATTATTAAGCTGCAATGACGCATCAACGAGTTGTACATTTTAAATACTTAAATATTAAAAATGTTTCTTTCTAAATTATGATTGATATTTGAAATATTTAAATCTAATCGGTTGTTGCCGTTAAACTCGTTTTTGATAATATATAAATATTACAAATATTCAGTACTAACTGTTTCTTTCTAAATTATAATTAATATTTTAAATATTTAAATTTATTAAGTTTTCATCGTCGACACGTTATTGGAATTCAATTGTGGAGGTGCCATTTTAAATATTTAAGTATTATAAATATTCAATGCCAATTGCTCCTTTCTAAATTACGATTCAATATTTTAAATATTTAAAACTAGTGGGTATTTGCGATTAAACTCGTTTTTGAATTTCGGTTGTCGAGCTGTCATATTTCATTAACTATCTGAACGTTTGAAATATTTAAGCATTTTTAATATTTAAAACAGGTTTTGACATTTACTATATAACTATAGCACGACCAGATCTCATTAACATCTGACATGTTAAATATTTAAAACTAGCCGGTTTTCAACGTTAAGCAACTCTCTGAATTTCGATTGTTGAGCTGTCATATTTCGAATAATAATCTATAATTTTAAATATTTGAAAATACTGGGTTTTTGTCATTGAACATCCCTGAATTTCGATTGCTGTGCGGCCATATTTCATCCGCCAACTGTACATTTTAAATATATAAAAATTGTACATATTTAGTACTAAATGCTGCTTTCTAAATTATGATTAACATTTTAAATATTTAAATCTAATCGGTTTCTTCCGTTAAGAATGTTTTTTAATTTCGATTGTCGAGCTGTTATATTCCATCAACCAGCGAAACATTGTAAATTTAAGTATTTAAAACATTTTAAACATTTAAGACTACTCAATTTTTGACATTAGGCATCTCTCATATCCGATTATTAAGCTGCCATGATTCATCAACGAGCTGTACATTTTAAATATTTAAATAATATAAATATTTTTTTCTAATTAATGATTAACATTTGAAATATTAAATCTAGTCGGTGTTTACTGTTAAACACGTTTTTGATAATAACTAGCTTCCTCTATGAATTAAGATTCTGGCGCTAACATCTTATTAACAATTTTTAAATATTTAAAATGTAACAATTTTCTGAATTTCGATTGTTAAGCTGCTATATCTTATTAACCAACTGTATATTTTAAATATTTATATATTACAAATATTCTATACTAACTGTTTTTCTTTCTAAATTATAATTAAAATTTTAAATATTTAAATCTGGTAGGTTTTTACCGCAAACGCATTTTTGGAATTTCAGCTGTACATTTTAAATATTTAAATATTATAGATATTTAATGCTAACTGCTTATGATTTAACACTTTAAATATCAATCACATGAACGTTTGAAATATTTAAGTGCTTTTAGAATTTAAAATATTAAATACCACTTAGATATTGACTATATGACTATTGCACGAACATATATCATTAACAATCTGAACATTTTAAATATTTAAAATTAGCCGGTATCGACATTAAGCGACTGTGAATTTCGATTGTTGATCTGTCGTATTCCGAAAAATAATCTATACTTTTTAAATATTTTAAGCTACTCGGTTCTTGTTATGATATGCAGCCATATTTCATCTACCAGCTGTACATTTTAAATCTATAAACATTTTAAATATTTAATTATGATTAATATTTCAAATATTTAAATCTAGTCAGTTTTTCCTGCAAACATATATCTGAATTTCAATTGCTGAGCTGTTATATTTCACCAACCAGCGGAACATTGTAATTATTTAAGTATTTTAAATACTTAACACTACTCAGTTTTTAGCATTAAACATTTTTCAGTTTCGATTGATAAATTACTATATCTCATCAGCGAACTGTACATTTTAAATATTTTGAATGCTTAATTACCGTTTTAGATATTTAAGTCTTGTAGGTTTCTGCATTCAAACGGGTCTTTGGTTTTCAAATATCGAGCTGTTATATTGGAAATATTTAAGTGTTTCTATATTTAAAATATTTAAAACAGATTTTGACAATAACTTTATGAAAAAAACGCGGCCATATGTATTTAGATTTAGTCGGTTGTTGGCATTAAACATGTTTCTGTATTTTAATTATGGAGCTGTAATATCTTATCTACCAGCTGTACATTTTAAACATTTAAATATGTTTCATCAACCATCTGTACATTTTAAATATTTGAACATAGTCGGGTTTTGGCATTAAATATCCCTAAATTTCTATTCATAAGGTGTCTTATTGCATCAACCAGCAGTACAATTTAAATATTCTAAATATTTAAGATAATTTTTGGTAATAACTAACTTTCATTTCGAATTATGATTATTGGGCTGACATATCTCATTAACAATTTTAAATATTGAGAACTATACAATTCTCTGATTTTCGATTCTTAAGCTGCCGTATCACCACACACAATCATATTATGTACAGTTTAAATATTTGAACTATTATATTTTGGCATTATATGCCTCTTCGAATTAGCATCATTGAGCTGTCCATATTTGTACTATTTTAAATATTTAAAATTGTTAACTTTTTGGTATTAACTAGCCCTCTACCTAAGTTTGATGATTGCCAAGTTGCCATATCTCATCAACCATCGGTAGATATATGATTTTTAAATGTTTTTTAAAGTTACTCGATTTTTGGCATTAAACACTCCTGCATCAACTCTCTTGTACGTTTTAAATATATATTTAAAATTTTCATAATTATCAATCATCTGTAATATTGAATGTTGAAAATTACTGAATACTTAGGGATTCAAATACATCTTGAATTACCATTGATGGGTCGTTGAGTGACCATATATCTCACCAATAAGCTGAATATTTTGAATAAATAATAATAAAAATATGATTATAGCAATCGTGCCAAAAATCTCATTAAAACACATAAAAACAGCTGTGCAAAAAAACCGCAGCTGATATTAAACTCGTTTGATAAATCGTTTGCCAAATTCAATATTATTATTGGGTTTAATTAACGGCAAATCCCATCTTTCCATTGATGATATTATGAATGTGGAGTGACGAAAGCTTTGCTTTCGTGTGGAATATCGATTTGCTAAATTTTAACCGAATCGCCTATAATCTCATGGCAGCCATAGGATTCTCATATATTTAAAATTATTTTATTCTATATCCAATTCATTTATATTTTGCGCATCGGTTGGCCACGGCTAATGATGCTGCTGGCTAAAGCGCTGTTAGTTATTGCGATTTTCGAGAAAGCAATTACAAAATTTTATGTATTTGCAGACGTCATGCGTGACGCCGACCACGAACATAACCCTACACTCCAAGTTGCTGGAAATCGCCGAAAACGAAGTAACTCTTAAAGACATCTCGAGTAAGGCGAAGAAGGCGATCAAAGGGCTGAAAATATCATACAACAAGGAACACGACTTCGTCATCATTATTCTCGATCAACCGTTGACCGAGGATCATCGTTACGAAATTTACATTCCGTTTAAGGGAAAGCTTGATGATGGTTTGGCAGGTAAGGAAATCAATCGCTTTATCTGTTTATCTCCATCTATATCTCCATCAACAACTATAATTTTTGTTTCCAGGTTTTTACAGGAGCAGCTATACGGATCCCAAGACCAAAGGGAAAAGGTGGTTGGGCGTGACCCAGTTTGAAGCCATCAGTGCCAGAAGGGCGTTCCCGTGTTTCGACGAACCGGAAATGAAAGCCACTTTCGACATCAGCATCGCTAGAAAAGACGGCTACAAGAGTATCAGCAACATGCCGTTGTTGATCACCGAGCCCATGTAAGTTATATTTGTTGTGAAACCGTTAAATCAGTGAATTCAGGGAAAAGTTACGAATGTTGACAACGCCGCTGACCTACTTACTCTCAATAATTTCAGCCAGGGTTGCCAGGACTACTGTTTGTCTGTTGGCTGTGTTTGATCTCAATGGAATCTTAGGTCTGCTAGAATACGTAATATTTATAGGTTAATTTTGACAAATTTGACACAGCCATTACCAATTTTCAGTTCAAATGAATTTTCTTCCTAAATAAGATCTTGGTACGATATGTCATATAAGGTTCCAAAATATACAGCTAGTTTGGGTTCGTAGCCGATTGAATTGGTGGTTTGCACATATTGGCAACGCCGCCACACGACTTACTTGGATAACTTCTAGCAGCGTTGCCAGATATACCGATTCTTCCTGACGATATAGTGAAAGTGACGTTAATCCACCAATCAGAAGCGACTAATATGGCATAATGGCGTATGATTGTAAAGGATCTTAAAATGTCACTTATTAGACAATCTAAAATAGTAAACAAACGCTCTAAGTCCCGCCCAATTGTTTCGACCAATAGTAAACGGAGTGCATCTTGATGCACTCGCTCCCTTATTATACAGAAGAGCATGCTCTCCATCAAATTAGCAGCGTTGTCAATGCTACTGAGTTTTCCTAATACATACTGATTTATATGAAGTCAATGTAATTTGATCTAATAAAGTGCTGATTTCTGGAATAGAAATGCAACCTCGCAATGCAAAGTACTGTAAAAATTAGGCATTTTCTATGAGTTTTCAATGTAAATTCTTAAAAATACATTTGTTAGTTTTGTTGCTACGCTTTCGTTGTAGGAAATGCTTAACATTTTGACAACGTCGCACGTACTCGTTCCTTAATTTCCGCTGTGGATGAGTCTAGCAGCGTTGTCATCGCTATTGAGTTTTCCTAACACATACTGGCTTATGTGAAATCAATATGATTTGATGTAATGAAGTGCTGATTTCTAGAATAGAAATGCAACCTCGCAGTGCACAGTTGCGAAAAAATTATAGACATTTTCTATGAGTTTTCAATACAAATTCGTAAAAATACAGTTGTTAGTTTTGTTGCTACGCTTTCGTTGTAGGAAATGCCTAACATTTTGACAACGTCGCACGTACTCGTTCAATAATTCACGCTCTGGATGGGTCTAGCAGCGTTGGCATGGTTACTGAGTTTTCCTAACACATACTGACTTATGTGAAATCAATATGATTTGATCTAATGAAGTGCTGATTTCTAGAATAGAAATGCAACCTCGCAGTGCAAAGTTGCGAAAAAATAAGACATTTTCTATGAGTTTTCAATGTAAATTCGTAAAATTACAGTTGTTAGTTTTGTTGCTAAGCTTTCGTTGTAGGAAATGCTTAACATTTTGACAACGTTGCAATTTGCATGTACTCGTTCCTTAATTCACGCTCTGGATGACTCTAGGCGCGTTGTCATTGCTACTGAGTTTTCCTAACACATACTCACTTATGTGAAATCAATATGATTTGATCTAATGAAATGCTGATTTCTAGAATAGAAATGCAACCTCGCAGTGCAAAGTTGCGAAAAAAATCGACATTTTCTATGAGTTTTCAATGTAAATTCGTAAAAATACCGTTCAATCAATCAATATAATCTTTATTCAAAATTGAACATGTTTTTATGCTTAGTGACTAATCTTTATATAATATAAGATAGATGTCTTCGTTTCACGAACTCGGTTCGCACTTTTCACTTGCGCGAATGCACTCGCGTACCAAACATCTGCGTCTTATGGGCTGATGTCGGCCCTTCTATTGATTAGTCAAATCAGCGGTCAAGTTATATACAGTTACATGGGTATATTCCCTTCAACTGAGTTGAATTTTAGGTTGCCTATAAGGTTGTATTGCTCAGATTTAGTTACCTGCTATGTGGGTCAAGCTTAGTTAGTTACGCAGGAAAAAGTGTTGCAAAAAAAAACCTGCTTCAAAATTTACTCAAGACGGCACAAACATGTAACGTTTATATATACAAATATATACAATATATACAGGTGATTGGCATAATTGCCAGCTGAAGTATGCATATCGTCGCATATACCATACATACGACGTATACATGGGTGCCCTAAGGGCTGGTTACAACATATAGTTAGTCGCTCGGAACACGTAGAGGTTGCATGGGAGGGAGGCACGTGCGGCTTCGTAGCTGTGGCGTAAGTGATGTCAGTCGGTCTGTCTTGTTGATATAAGTAGGCATGGGGAGACTCCGCCCACAAAACCGACTAGGTCTGGTGGCTCCTCCCCGTGTCTGTCTTGTTGCATCGGTTTTTATTTTTCGTAAACTCGATCATCGGCGTTGAATTCGATCGAATTACACCGCTTATGATGATCGAAATTTACGAACGTTTATTTGTGCTGGTTGTTATGTTGCGTTTGTATGTCTACTCAGTGTTTGTTCGTATTCATGTGTTATGTATGTTTGTTATTTCATACTTAATGTTAATGATGCTTTTGCTTGCATGTTTGCCATTTATGGCGGTCGTAATTCCTGATAGAATAGGTCTGTGTGTCTGTATAATGGTCCATGTTTAGGTCGCTGAAGTTGGTTGTATCGTATGTTTGCTATACCTGCGGTCAGTTCTGACCCCCTGATACCATATTCATAAAACTTGCATGCAAGTTTATTAATATGCTGGTCGATATATTCTATATTCGCCATGTTGTGGAGTTCTGCAACACGCACTCTGTCCCATAGTGTCAGGGAGAAAGCCGCCCGGAGGTATCTGTTTTGTATTGTTTGTATGTGCTTTAGGTGAGTCTTTGCTACCGAGCACCAGACAGGCGCCCCGTAGAGAAGAGTCGGTCTGATGATTGTCTTGTAAATCGTGAGTTTGTTAGTCGGGCTCATGTAAGATCTGGTCCGGACGAGTGGATTTAGAGTCTTTTGCGTTGCGATGTTTTTAGCCCTTATAGCCGCGACGTGCTTGGAGAAGAGGAGTTTGCGGTCACAGACTATCCCTAGGTATTTGAATGGGTCTTTCGGCGTGATCGCCGTGTTGCCAACTACTATTGGCGCTAAGTCAACATTACGTTTGCGTGTCAAAATACCTAGCTCTGTCTTTGCCGCATTTAAGGAAATTTTCCAGTCCCTATAATAGGGAGCTAGAAGGTTAAGATGTTGAGTGAGATTTTGCTTTGCAACCTGTACGTCTGACGATTGTGAATAGATCACAATGTCATCAGCGTACAGGGCAAAGGAAGTTGAGGGGTGTGATGGAAAGTCAGCTATAAAATGACTGAATATTTGCGGCGATAGTACTGTTCCTTGGGGCACACCGGCCTTGATGCGCCTTGGACCTGATAAATTGCTGTGAACACGAACTGAGAATGAGCGATTCGCAAGGTACGACGCAATGAGGGATGCTATATGTAGTGGCATTCCATGAGTAGCAAAAAGCTTGTATATAAGCCCATTGTGTCATACCTTGTCGAATGCTTTCTCTATATCGAGAAGTAACAATGCCGTTGCCTTGCTTTCATTGAAGCCATTGAACGTGTCTTGCGCGACCTTCGCCGCGAGCATAGTGGTGCTGTGGCCGCGGCGAAAGCCGAACTGATCATGGGGCAAAATCTTCAGATTTTCAACGACATTATTCATTCTCGACATTACGAGCTTCTCAGTTACTTTGCCCAATGTGTCGAGCAAGGAAATTGGGTGATATGAGGCTGTAAACCTCGCATCTTTGCCCGGTTTAGGAAACAGTATTATCACCGCTTTCTTCCAGGGTAGCGGAAAGTGTTGGAGGCGTAAAATAGCATTTATAATGTGCATAAAGTGGATGACGGCTTTATTCGGCATATTCCTGAGAAGAACATACGGAATGCCGTCAGGACCAGGGGCTTTGTTTCCGGGTAGGCGGGCAAGAACTTTCTTGATGTCCAGCGGAGTTATTAAGAGTTTACTTAGCACTTCCGGGGCGATAGGATACTTTGTGGAGATGAAGTTTTCCACTGCAGCATCTACAGTGTCGTGAAATGGAGTCGTATTTGGTGTCTCGCTAAAGATGCCCTCCAGGTAGTCAGCGAAGGCCTCTGCTTTCCCGACGTTATCCGTTATTACATCACCTTGATGCAGAATTCCAGGAAAATCGGCGGGGCCTCCGCGAACGCGCCTGGCCAGCTTCCATAGCGAGCCATCATGACGGTTTATGGAATTGACATATTCCATCCATTTCTCATTCCTGTAGGCTGCAATGAGTGCCTTTATCTCCCCGGTCATTGCTATAAACTGTTCTCGGTCTGTGGCGACCCTTGCTCGTTGCCACCTACGCCGAATACGGTTACGGGATGTGATTAGGGTTGTTATGTGATTTGGAAGTGTGTCAGTAAACGGACGTTTAATGACAGTAGGGCAAATTGCGTCTCTGATGCGCTGGATGTTTGTGACTAGAGCTTGCACCTCGCTCTCAAGTTCTGGGATAGAGTCTATTTGTCTTGGAATAACTGTTGCTTGGCTAAGCCTCACTCGGAACTCCCTCCAATCAAGATTCCTATAGGACAGGATGGTTTCCTGCACTACTTGAAGCCTAGAGCGTAGGCTAATCTTGATTGGGAGATGGTCCGAGTTGAGCTCATTCAGCTCTAGGAGCTCTGAAGCGTTAGTTATTCCTCGAGTAATAGCAATATCCAGGAACGATGGATTGAATCGGTTACCAGGATAGTGTGTGGGATTGGGAGTTTGATGATAGACTAAGTCAATGTTTTGTTCTACTAACCTATGTAGCAAGCGTCCACTCCTGTTGGTAAAACCACGCCAATTTGCGTGCTTTGCGTTGATATCCCCCAACAGGAGCGTCTTCCTGCCAGCAGGCAGCAGAGCTAGAACATCTTCTTCCTGGAGGCGGAGACCCGGAGGTGAATATGCTCCGACTATCCGCAGGCCACCGTCAAGCTCGAGAGCTACGTGCTCAATGACGGTCCTCAGGCCCAGGACCTGCTTATAACGGACTAACCTGCGAATCAGACAGGCCACTCCTCCTCCGCGTCGATCGGGCCTATCAAATCGCAGGACTTGTCTATCGTAAAATTTCAACCTGAAACTAGCATCAATGTTAGTTTCAAGTAAAAATATTATATGAAAGTTGGGATTATTATAAATGAAATTTTTAAATTCTCCGAGTTTGGAGCGAATGCCATTACAATTCCAACAAAGAACGTTAATGAACATTGTGTAAACTATATGTTATAGCCATTGAAGTCCTCAGTAAAGAACCTCATTGAGGACTGTAAGACTTCAAATTTGTTCCCTTGGCAGGACTCTAATAAGTTTGCTTAATCATTTAACGCTCGCAACAATTCATTGAAATTAACGAGGCTGTTTATACGGTTTACGGCACTTTGCAAATTATTCATGTTATTTATAATGTGATTTGTATCTAATGTTTGAGGCTTTATTTGAGGATTAATATTTACGTTTTTATTAGCATCGACTTGACCCTGATTAAGACTAACCTGTGTATTTTTAGGAGCGCTTTGTTGAGTCTGTCCTCTTTTCCGGAGGGCGGGAAATTGCTGTTGGAATTGCCTTGCAGCTTCTTCTGTCGTACTGGATTCTTTGTTCCCTTGCCACGCAGGGTTGCTGGGGGGAGGTGCAGGCCTGTATTCCTGCTTTGTCTGGGGGTTGGCAGGCTGTGTTTGTTGTATCTTAAAAAGATACACAGGGCATAATACGCTTATGGCCCTGTGTTCGCCGTAGCAGTTTGCACATTTCACAATGCTGCTAGTGCACTCAGTGATTTGATGTGGACCTGCACACTTAGAGCAAGCCCATTTCCTTTGACGACAGTACGTCATTGAGTGCCCGTGCCCTTGGCATCTCTTACACTGCATGACTGTTTTCGTAGCTCGGCGATTTTCCCATGAAATGCGCACATGGGAAAGGAGCCTACAATCCTGGTTTAGTTTGCGTAAAGTGATTGTAGCATCTAGCACTACTAGATACAGTGGAACACGAGTCTTTTTCATCTCGTACGCTGCTTTGACTGTAAGGCCGTGTTCTTTGGCGAGTAAGTTGCGAATTTCTTCCGTCTTGAAGCCACCGTCTAGCCCTCTTAATACAAACGCATGAGTTTTCTGATTTGCTTCCGCATAGGAGTGAAACTCAATGCTTTCACGTTCGAATAATCGTTTTAAGTTCGCCCAATCCTTATTCTGCGTGCAGTAGATAATCACCAAATTTTTAGTATACTTTAAGTTGTAATCTACTACATGCATATCGTGTAAGGTCTGTCTAATTACCTTGTGGTCCTGTGCACCGCCTTTGATCACAATAGGCGGGGGATGGGACGGTTTCTTCTTTTGAGGGGCTTTCGGTGTAGTTTTGGGGGGCTTTACAGGGTTGTTCTTTGTCTTTTTGTGCACTTTACGTGCGGTGTAGGCTTGCGAAGAAGTTACGCTACTTCTGTCATCGTTATCGTCCGGTTCCGAGTCTGTTAAAGCCTCGAATCTGTTTCTGGTGGGTACAGGTTCACTCCCTACATCTAGATGTACCATACGAATCCCTTTCTTAAATGGGATCGTCTTGTAGGCCGTCTTGAAAGGTACCTTATCGGGCTCCTCTGCTTGAAGGTGAGCAGATTCGAACTGCACAAGCACGGCCGAATCGTTGTCGCTAGGCACTTTATCTGTGATAGTGTTTTGCATGTCCCTTTTTTGTTCTATTTCTTTAGGTGGCTCGCTTGGCGTCGCGTTCCCTAACTTTTGTTTCTTAGTATTTGGGGACGTATCAGAGCCTGTAAGTTTGGCATTGTCTTTGATTGCAGGTTTTTTGAGTCCACAATCGATTCTGGGCTGCACCGTAGCCGGCCTTTTGAAAACGGCCTTATGGTCTCTCGTTAGGTGGGTTTTGATCGTGTCAATTGCCGTCTTGAAGTCGAGTTTTGAACCCGTATTTGCGCTCGTTAGAAGCGGTATACTTCCAATACACAAGCCGCATTTAGGGTGTTTTCTCAGTTTTGCCATATAAAATTGTATACGGGACTCATTTAGGGTATTCCCTGAATCTGAGTTCATAGATATGACTGAGACGTCGTCGTCAGTCCCGCAAGACATCATTTCAAGGTTTGTTCCGGGTTCCGCCCCGGAAATGCTAAAAAATTCGGTGGTGCAACGACCCTAATTGCTACTCTGTATCAGGAGTACAGAAGTAACAATTAGTAAACTAGCTAAATATGCTGTTAAATACCGGAAATTCGAGAGTTTAGAAGCTCGCAGATCTCAATTTACCTGTGAAATCTTTAACAGGTCTTGTTCCGTACGGCACCGAAACAAGAGTCCTGAAAAATATACTGTCAGGTGTTCTGCAAAACAGCTACATCAGTACATTGTAGGAAATTTAAACATATAGGCAACGCCGCATTTGTTCGTTCCATAATCTAGCAGTGTTGTCACGTTTACGGAGTTCTCCTTATTTTTACCTAGATTACACTTGGTCTACTGAACTACTGATTGCCAAATTAGAAATAGAAAAGAAGAGTAATACATTTTCCTCTTTTTGTGATGTAGCGTTCGATAATAGACGGTCAGTTTTGTTGGAAAAGTTAAACAGCATGACAACGCCGCACTTACTCCTTCTGAGCGCGCTGTCAATGAATGCAGCAACGTTGCCAAGTCTACCGGGTTTTCCTGATATATACTGATTTTACGTTTGAGTACATTAATTAACCAACAAATAAATTTGCAATATTTATTTAGGAAAGAAAAACCAGGTTGGTATTGGGATCGTTTCGACATATCCGTCCCCATGTCCACCTATTTGGTCGCTTACGCAGTATTCGATTTCGATTATAAAGAGGCCGAGCCAACAGAAGATGGGAACAACGTCACGTTCAGAATTTGGAGTAGGAAGGATGCCCTAGGACAGGTGAGATTAATTATTATGATATCTTGCGACAAAAATGGTGTTATCGTCAGCGAATATAATCGAATAAAACCTAATTATATTTTAGGTTGATTTCGCTAAAGATGTGGGACCGAAAGCCCTCCGATTCTACGAGAAATTCTTCAACATCGATTACCCGCTCCCCAAACAAGACATGGTCGCCATTCCCGATTTCAGCGCAGGCGCAATGGAAAACTGGGGTCTCATCACCTATCGCGAAGCTTACCTGCTCTACGATCCAAAGGTTTCGACCAAAACCAGCCAACACAGCGTCGCCTCTGTCATAGCCCACGAATTGGCCCACCAATGGTTTGGTAAGTAAGTACTCCTCCTCCTGGTGTGCTATTGAATCCGATGAAGTGCCAAACCCATAGGCAGAATTATACCCGGAACCAAGTCAAAGTCAAAGGCCTCGAAAAAGTCTATAAAGATTGCTTCGATTTTCACCCTGTTTTCCAAAGCTTCTAATATGCAAAGCCACATCAATTGGTCATTGCTCCCATCTTAGAACTCGTTTTTGGTATCTTAACTCTACGGTAATTCAAATTTTAGGTAATTTGGTAACGATGAAATGGTGGACCGATCTTTGGCTTAACGAGGGATTTGCCACTTACATGGCAAGCGTGGCGGTCGACCACTTGTTCCCCCAATGGAACTCCCTGCAAGAAGAGGGCGCGTCTGCGATGCTCAACGTATTTTCATTCGACGCCCTTAGATCTTCTCATCCCGTGAGTAGATTTTCTAATTAATCAACATTTGAGGCTGTTTCCACTGACATAAACGTCTTAAGATGAAATTCGGGTTGATCAAAATAACGCCGAGCCGTTGATTGTCTCAGTCACGGACTTACGGTACAAAAAAATACAAAGAACTAAGTATGGATAGTGGGATGGACATATATTGAATTATTATGCTTCTCTTAGGTTTCCGTCCCGATCGGTAATCCGAATGAAATCGACGAAATTTTCGACACGATTTCGTACAAGAAGGGATCGTCCCTCATAAGGATGATGAGTTTGTTTTTGGGCGAAGAAACTCTAAGGACCGGAGTGAGCAACTATTTAAGAGAGCATAGGTAAGAATTATATATATTATGTTTCTAATTTAATACAATATGTTATATAATACCTTCCAGATACCACAATGCAGAGCAAGACGATCTGTGGAAATCCTTAACAGAGGCGGCGCACAAACAGGGCACGCTGCCGAAGAACTTGCTCGTAAAAACCATCATGGACAGTTGGACGGTACAAACGGGTTATCCCGTAATTTACGTTCGTAGGGACTACGAAAACGGAGCAGTCAACGTATCTCAAGTTAGTATACGGTCGAAGCCAAACCCAGTGGCGTACCGTCACTTTTTTCGATAAAATGGGCACTATCAGATCTTGAATCGAATAAATTTCGTTCGTCAATATCGGCAATGTTGTTACGCTTCCATATTATTCTAGAAGCACCTTAAAATTGACATTCTAATCGAAAATACAGTTAAATTAATTTTGCAGGTATTCTTATTACTTTTTAAGATATGGCAACCCTGCTTGAAGATCGTTCTGCCTAAAGAGAGTGCGGCAAGAATCTCTCATTCTCATCCCCAACATGATCCTGAGGGCCCTCTTCTGAACCAGGAAAGCTCTGTCAGCATTGACACTACCCCCCCCCCCAAAAAAAAACAATACCAAAACGCAACACAGAACCAAAAGAAGGCATGATATAAACAATGCTGGTAGGTCTACATAGTTCCCCAAGACCCGCAGGAGGTAGCAACTGGTATTTAGCTTACCAACAACACAATCCACCTCTTTTTCCCAGCTGAGATGACAGTCAACATAGATACCCAGAAATTTCGTGTCTAAAGAGAGTGACACCCTGTGACCAGCTGTGATCTCCTCAGGACAAATGAGTCTAGACTGCTTGGTTCTAAAGAAGAAAAAGCTGGACTTAGCGGTATTCAGTGCTAATCTATTTTGTTGAAACCATTGTTGAGCCAAATGCAAATATGACTCAGTTTGCCCCAAACTGTTTGCCAGAGAGTCACCACATGATAGAAGGGTGGTGTCATTAGCATAATTGACAAGTGCTGTATTCCTTGATGTTGCAATTGATGCAGGTCATTAATGTAACAGATGAATAGAAATGGGCATAAAAATACTTCCCTGAGGTACACCCATAATAAGTTCCTTATCATCTGAGTAATAGTCTATACCACCATTTCTAATTACAACATGCTGTTTACGTCCTGTAAGAAATGACTCAACCCATCTAAGAGGTGTACGGTGTACCCCTTACTCCATACTGTTTAAGCTTCTTGAGCAAGATATCATGGTCCAAACAGTTAAAGGCCTTTGACAGATCCAGGAAACAACGACAAGCCACAAATTTTCATTTCAAGTGGATCTCTTATTCCTATTACTTTATTGTGATTTGTCAACCTTGCATTTCTTCTAACAAAAATACTAGAGCAATCTAAATCTAAGATTTAGTGATAAAATTATAGACAAGCCAAAGTAATTTGTTGTAACAAATTCAAAAACTACATCGGCAATGTTGTCACGTTTCTATATTTTCCTAAGAGCACCTTAAGATTCAGATTCTAAATGAAAATACAGTTAAATTAATTTTATATTCCTACTACTTTTTAAGATGTGACAACCTTGCATTTCTTGATAATGACATTGCAATTGTACCTACATGTCCAATGGGAAAAATAAATGGTAAAAAATGGTTGTACGCATGGCCCTACGCTCGCTTCTCGCTCCGGGGACGCAACCATGCAAAACTAACCCAAACTAAACCAAGGCGTGCCCAAAATCAAGAAAACAACAGTTGCATTTTTAACATTTGCGCTATATTTAGCCGCTCCTAAATGTTAACGGCAACGTTGCCACGTTTTATTTTCCCAGGAGCGCCTTAAATTTCTTATTTGAAATCTAGATTTTATTTCTATTACTTTTTATGATGTGATAACCTTGCTTTTTGGGACTTCCGCTTTGGAGTTGGCGGTGTTCGGACGTGGGAAGAGAGCTGGTTTTCTAACCTGACTTCGCACGGGAAGTGCACGTGATTCGCGGCAGAAAGCGTTGGGGGCCCCGTTGGTTCGAAAGGGAAGCCGCGGCCGGTTGAGACAGTGTTTAGGGTGGGTCGCTTAATATAGGGTTGATTCCTACGAAGATTCTTCCAGATTCTTGCACGTGATTTCGTGATCTGAAGGAGATCGGGGCTGTGGGCCCTGCGGAGATGGAAAGTATCTCTGACAGCAACTGGATATATCTGCATTGTGTGAAGCCCCTTTGCATAAGACTCTAACCGTGCATGTACGCATGTAAATGTGTGTGAATGTCGAGCCGGTGGTGTTCGAACCTTAAAACAAGCCGTGCATGCAACAATCTGAGCCCCCAGGAGTACATACTCGACATACTGGAGGCTCTAAAAATAGTATCTCTATCCACCAAGGTGTAACCAATGTAGAAGGGTCGCTCTACCTCTTGCTAAGCCTGGATAGGGGTCGTTACTGGCTGAATTTTCTCACGAAAAAGGCCAACAGAGAGTTTACTACTACTATAACCTTGCTTTTCATAGCAAATACTGGAACGATATTTTCAATCAAAAGCTACATGAGCAGTGACACAAAATTTGACAACGATGTCACATCTTTAGCCACCCATCTATATTTTCCAAGAATCACCCATAATTCTTGATTTATATTTAAATGATTTTTGTATTCCTACTATTGTTTGAGATGTGGCAACGTTGACACATAACAAAATAGTATCCTGGAAGGACCTATGGATTCAAAAGTACATAATCATGTGTCACAAACTTTGACAAGGGATTCCTTTGTCAAAGGTCTCAAATATATTTAGAGCTAGACCTAGCACGTCACCAAATTGGGCTTCAGTTTACCGATGTCTTTGATGTGTACTGAACTGTCTGGAAGTGCTCTGGTGGTTCAGTGGCTAGATGCTGGGGCTGTGATACGGCGCGGCGGTCCGTGGTTCAATTCTTGTCGTTTTTTTTAGGGTAAACTTTGTAAAAAGTATTTTTTCTTCATTTTGGGCATGCCTTGGGTTAGTACTGGTTAGTTCCTGATCCTGGAGCCCCCGTAGCGAGTGAAGCGAGCGGAGGGTCATGCGGGAAGTGAAATAATACGTCAGGCTCAATAGGTGCCGTGCTAGAGCTAGCTCCAAGTCACAAGTATTGACGTAAAAAATTTAAATGCAAAAAGTGTACATGCTACGTTGCCATATTCCTAGATTGTTGTGCACGCACCTCTGGTTTTAGTTTGGAACTTACAATTGGGCATGTCCAATTCACATATTTTATCGGCAATGTTGCCGTGTATAGCAAATACTGGAACGATTTTTTCAATCCAAAACTACATGAGCATATTCCATACAAAGTTTAGCAACGCTGTCACATCTCTACTTAGGCTTCTATATTTTCCAAGAATCACCTGGTCATTATTTTTTATTTAAATTATTTTTTTATTGCTACTATTGCTTGAGATGTGACAACCATGCCTAAATACCTACATTATTCTCAGTAACAAATAGGTATCCTAGAACGATTTATTGATTCAAGGCAACTAAAGTCTAGAGCTAGCGTTTGTTTGCTTACATCCCGGCACCCGACAACCAGGTCCCAGACGTCGTGTTGTAATTTCACTTTTCGCATGGCCCTCCGCTCGCGTCGCTCGCTATGGGGGCTCAAGAAATGGAAACTAACCCACTGCTAACCAAAACTAACCCAAGACATGCCCAAAATCAAGAAAAAATTGTTTGGAAAAATAACCTTAAAAAAAACCAACGGGATTTGAACCCGGGTCGCCGAAGTGAAGCCTAACCATCCAGACCCCTAGACCATCAGCGGACTTACAAGCAACTGGTTGCATCGCGAAGACATGGAAGTCAATGGATCCGGGTGCCGGAATGTAAACAAAAAACGCTAACTCTAGACTTTAATATTCAAAGCTACATAATCTACCACAAATATTGGTGTAAAAAATGCAAAAACAACGTTGCCATCTCCCTAGATTGTTGCTCACGTACTTCTAATTTTAATTGGCGACGTACAGTTGGGCTACGGAGGGATTCTTACTCGCGTCTACCTACAGCAGATTTTCGACCTTCGGGCCTGCGCATTTGGCAGAAGCCAGGTGTTGTCGTTCGAATATTTCACTTCACGCATGGTCCTCCGCTGGCTTAGCTCGCGCCGCGGGCCCAGCCCGACACAACCAACCCAAGGCAATGCCCAAAATCAAGAAAAGGCAACTTTGACAAATATATGAATTAGCACGTATGCATGCGTGAAGGCTCAAAATTCCGGTAAGTATACGCGAATGGAATTCTTTAGCCCTCCATAAGTTGGGCATGTTCAATTCTCACATTTTATCTGCACTGTTGCCACGTTTCCATATATGTGTTAAGTTGTCACTTCAGTTACCTCATTCGCTACATACCCAGGAAAATTGTTACCATAATTTATTAAATTTCAGGAGAGATTCTTGAAGGACACGATTAAGTTAAAAGACGAAGCGCATCCTTGTTGGTGGATTCCTCTCAGTTACTCCACTGAGATGCATCCACATTTCGACGACACCGCCCCAAAATACTGGTTGAGCTGTCACAATGACGAAAGCGGCCAAGTACTCAAACACGCCGCTTCGGAGAATGAATGGATCGTGTTCAACAACAAAATGGCTGGTAACTAATTAACATACATATATTTGAATCACTAGTTTCAAAAATACTGTCTAAAGAAAGGGTTCAATTCCATACCATCACCATCATTTCTAAGGATCAAAAGTGCCTTGTGGACAACCCTTTTCGTTTTTACACTGGCCTTAAGCCATTTCAAAATTTCGCAACTTGCCTTGATAAACCGCTACGGCAGATGAGATCACGTCATCAGTTAGGGCGATAGTCATCCCCAGCTCAAACCACTTATTGAAGCTGAAGAATCACGAATTTGTTTATGTATCTATAGGTATCTACAGGGTAAACTACGACGATAAAAACTGGCACTTACTAATCGAAGCTTTGAAATCGGACTTTACGAAAATCCCGACCTTGAATCGTGTGCAACTTATAGCTGATGCCGCAGATCTTAGCTACGTCGGCAGACTAAAGTACGATGTGCTGTTCGACTTGTTAGGCTACTTGGAACACGAAAGCGAATATTTGCCGTGGAAGACCGCCCTAGGCAAAGCGGATACATTGAAAAACCACCTGAAAACCAACCCCACATACGGATATTTCAAGGTACATTGGTCAGCGTTATGTTTCTCTAGAAATACTATTGATTTTTTTGTGCGACAAGTAGAATTTGTAACTTAGTTTTTCATATCGTAGAACTACATGAAATCGCTCCTCGCTCCCATGTACGACAAGATGGGAGGTCTCGTCATGCACGTTGACGAAGGATCCGACAAATTGGACAAGATCAAGTTCCAAGTATCGATCGCCAGCAGGAGTTGTAAGTACGGCGTCGAGAAATGCATCGACGACGCCAAAGCTCTGTTTAAAAAGTGGCAAGATGCACCTAACGAACCAAATCCGTAAGTATCCAAATGTAATATATCCTTATGATATTATTGTAGTGTGTTAAACCTCACTTTGCCTTTTATATATATTGCCTTAAGCACCCGTCAAACTTCTCTTCTGTTATGAAGTGTACAAGACGTTGCGGACACCGGGTCACAGGGCTTCAGAGTTGTTCTACATTTCATTTTCACTTCACGCATGGCCCTCCGCTCGCTTCGCTCGCTCCGGGGCGCAACCAAACAAAACCAACCGAACCTAAACCAAATTTAAAAAAAGAGACAAACATAACTTAAAATAAAATCGACGGTATTCGAACCCTGGTCGCCGTATCACAAACACAGTATCCAACCACTGAGCAATTGGACCAACTGAAAGCAAATCGCTGGACTCAGTGAAATTAATAATTTGTTTATCCATTTCACTGGCTGAATCATAAAGTTATGGTGTGTCAACAATGCGCGCGCCACTCTGAAGCCCGGTGACCGAAGTCTAGGAAACGTCAACTATGAAGTTTGCTTGCCGGTTGATGTCCATAGATAGCGCCACGGAATTAGATTAGAAGAATGACGGATGACCAGTGTTGCCACTGCTACCCCGTTCGGGGCAGATCTACCCCCTTTTAAGCTGCATTTACATTCAATTTGAAGTCAAATTCAAGTTGAAATTTGCCTGCTTGTCATATGGTGACAGCACGTACCATTTACATTGGAGAAAATTCGAAGTTGACTTTGAAGTGCACTTTGAATTTTGTTAAGCTGCTTGCCAAACGCAAGCAGAAAATAAATTTATAGGTTAGATTATTTTTGTTTATCTTAATATTCTTAATGTTGCTTTGTTTAGGTCAGGTCTAATTTATCTATGGATTAGGTAAATTTCAATTTTGTGTTAGAATAAATTAACATTTGTATCAAACAATTTGCACACATGTAAAATGGACTTTGAAGGACCCCACTTTGATGAAAATGATTTTGTTGAAGGCACTGTAATTGAAAAAAACGATTTTAACTAGGAATTGTTCTTAAAAATGATTTGTAATTATCTGGCAATATACAACACACAAAATAAAATATTCCATACGTATAATTGAGTAACCTAAAAATTCGTTCAATGTAAATGACATATTTGCGAATTGCACTTTGACTTGGACTTCAAATTGAAAGTAAATGCAGCTTTAATACAATTTCGCTCTCTCGCTCCCCTCGAACATATCTACCCCGCTCCCAAAATATCAGTTATAAAAAAGTAAATTATAAAAAAAGAAATTATTCAATTTAATTCAATTTAAAAAAGTGAAATAATCAAGAATCAGACATTGTCTTTAAAGAAGTCCAGACGAAGCTTATAGTTTTCGGCATTTTTTAGCTGTCATAATAACTTAATAAGGTATTCTACTAATAGATGTCGCTAGAAAACGCGTGTCCGTTAATTTAACGATATTAGCGATCGATATTGACTTGGTAACATTGGATTCTTGATTATCGTGATCGCGATCCTCGTGATTCCCCTGGGAATAGGGTTAAATCGTTAATGTACTGAACTTTTTGTGCTTGTTTGGTAATTTTTTAGTTGACGTATCAGGCCGATTTTGTCGTTTTTTCCTCAGAAACACACAAATTGAATATTTTTATGTCATTTTTTGGCGTTTTTTATTTTGGCGGAAACTTAATAGTAATCAAATGTTTTGCAGGACAGTGGAGCGAATTGAGGTGCTGGGTGGGGTAAAAAGTTGTAGGTAAAAAAAGAAAATATTCGGTTTGCAAAGGCGAATTTTGTTAAATATGTGATATTTTTATACATAACATATTCCAGTGGCGTAACAAGGTTAGAGAAAATGAACTCCACTGTCCCGTTGCAGTTGCAACGAAACAAAACTAACCGAAGGCATGCTCAAAATAAAAAAAACATATATTTGAAATCGGAAGATCCATCACATTTGAACCGAAAAAAGCCCCCAAAGTTAAAGTTTTCACACAAATTTTCAGCACCACTTTACAAAAACTCTAGAAATATAGGCAATACACACCCGACAATCTTTTTTTTTTCATTTTGGGCATGCCTTGAGTTAGTGTGGGTTAGTTTTGTTTGGTTGCGCTCTCCGAGCGAGCGTAGGGCCATGCGCGAAATTAAATATTAGTAGAACCATAAAAAAATAATCAACTGCAACGGGAAAGTGGAGCTCTTTTCCCTATCCTTGTTAAGCCACTGGAGTATTTGTCTTTGCAACCGAATATTTTCTATTTTTGTACACCTTTTTTTACCTCACCCAGTACCCCTATTCACTCCACTGTCCCGGGAGACAGTTGATTACTATTAGGTTTCCGCCTATAAAAAATTACTAAAAATTACGCAAAAACACTCAATTTATGTGTTTCCATGTGTGTTTCTGAGGAAAAAACCGTAAAACGACAAAATCGGCCTGACACTTCAACTAAAAAGTAACAGCTCTTTTTGTTATTTGTTATAGTGTGCTAAAACTGTAAATATATTCTGTCCAGCGTCAAACTGTTTAGTGATTAGTGAGTTCCTTGGGGATGTTTAGATTTATGCTTGGGCTAACGCCTTTTTGCATGGCCCTACGCTCGCTTCGCTCGCTACGAGGGCTTAATCTACAAGAACTAACCAAGTGCTAACCACATTCAACCCAAAGCTAATCCAAAATTAAGAAAAAAGGTAAATTAATAAAAAATAATTCTTAATTTTAAGTTAGTTTTAGTAAGCACATGGTGAGTTCTTGTTGATTGAGCTCCTGTAGCGAGCGAGGGCCATGCAAAGCCCTAATAATACCATATGCGGAGGGCCATGCAAAGCCCTAATAATACCATATGGATAATTAGTTACCGTCAGCGGCTAGACGTTAGTAAAATTTGCAACTCCTAAATGAAAAATAGTGAATATATTAACTTTTATTTAATCTACCCCTCACCGACCCAAATCCACCCCGCTGGTTTACCTTAATCTACCTCGAAAAAAAAAGTACTTGTGGCAACACTGCGGATGACAGGTTACTAAATAAGAAATTATAAGGTTATAAAGTTCTCAAAATTCCCCTTGTAATTTGCAGTTTTTGCTAGGAAGAGGAAGTTCTCGATTAAAATGCTTAAATTATGCAGTTAGTATTTAATTAAAAACAACGTTACAAGTGCTTTTACCTTGGTCATCGCAAAAATCAAGAAAATGTGGGAATTTTGAAAAAATAGATTTCTGGAATTTGGTGTGCCTAGTTTCACAAGTCATTGTCTTTTTGTTAATCCCCGTTGCAAGGGGGTCGAATGACACTGCTACGAGGCAATTTGCCAGCTCGCCCCTCTTCCAGTGTGAGCGGACTATTTGGTAGGAACCTTCAGTAAGAAGAGCCTGTGCCCCTGGAAATTTCCGATTTTTGTACAAATATAAGCTAATGAACTGCACGACTGAGTTCTTATGCAAGGAGCTTTGGCACGCTGCAGGTATAACCACTTTCTGTCAAGAGACTTCAAATCCGCTGCAGGATATACCCCCGACCGCCCACAGGCCATGCTACCATGTATCAAAATAAAACATGGAGTCCTAGTAGGAATCACCTTCCACTACGCGACCCACCCCATACACTTTCCAGCCATGCACTTTGTTCAGCCACCAACCAAGTTCCTTGACAGAGTATGGAATAATGACTGGAACAAAAATTCAACACCTATTAGAAGACGTTAATCTTTTAACTGCTCCAGACGTATAAATATGTTGTGGTCGAAGTTGCTCCAGGCTACATTTCATTCACAAAAATTATTTACAACAGACTGCTCCATCCAACAAATTCTTACCGGGCGTTGGCTCTATCCATATTTGAAGATGTTAGAAAAAAATATAGTAAAAGTAGCTAATTTGCTCAATTAACCTTTTAACTGCTCCAGACATACAAATATGTAGTGATCGAAATTGCTCCGGGCTATGTTTCATTCAAATATATTATTTACAAGGACAGACTGCTCTATCCATATATGTACGATAAGTTAGAACAGTGGTTAGGTAAATTTTGGAGCGCAAAGCTATATATGTGGGAGGAACTATGCAAGCACTATGCAATATTTGTTGCCAATATAACCTAACACTGCTCCGAGCATAAAAAAACAGCTCAAAAAACGCTGCAGAATGGCCACAACTCTGGGAGGTAATGCCGCAGTGAAAGGTTTAAGTTAGAAGACGACAGCACGATGTAACGAAAAGAAAGCAATGGAATCATATATGATGGTTAGTATTTTCCAGAAAAAAATAATTCCTGTGAAGAGATTTAAGATTTTAGTCCAATATCTTTTAGAAGCAGGACTAGAACAATCTACAGACCAGTCTAGTGTGGAACTTAAAAAACATCAAGCTAGGTTATCTGAGTTTATTTGTGTTCATAATAAGTCAAGTCATATGAAGAAAGTTTGATACAGGACAGAGCTTACAGTGGTTGTGTACAATCAACAATACAGACTCAAATTTAGATTGTTCGTCTCAATGTTAAAGCAGTTTTATGATTTTTTTTTGAAACCCTTCAGATTATTTAATCTGTCTCAAAAAAGAAATCCTCTGGCGCTGATGAGATTCCCTGTACCCTATTGTGCGAGTGTGCTGTTAGTATTCTTTCTGTTTTGACCTATCTCCTTCCTTAATATATCCTTTCATATTCAATTTACATAGTTAATTTATTTATCAACCTTTGTTACAATTATTTACAATCTTGGATCATTTACAGAAGCATTATTAAATTGTAACAACATTTGTTAAGAGGCACCTAGGCATAATGTGTATGTCTGTATGTGCCACAATTAGTACTATTTATTTTTATAAGCATATATACAATAATTAGCATTTAAAGATCCTTTACACAAATAGTGCACTATGTAAAAATCGACCTCTCCTATCGGTCGATCCATCTCGTATTACAATATGTCTGCGTGATGCAATCGATTTCTATCAAGAGCTCTGGTGGTGTAGAGGTTTATACAGCTGGGTCTCACCTGGATGGCCTGGGTTCGAACCCCGTTGCTATTTTTTATTTTTTTTTTTTAAGATTATGTTTCTAAACAGTTTTTTTCTTGATTTTGGGTTAGTTTGTGTTAGCACCTGGTTAGTTTCCTTTTCTTGAGCTCCCGTAGCGAGCGGAGGGCCATGCGGATCGACCAATAGGAAAGGTCGATTTTTATATAGTGCACTATTTGTGTAAAGGATCTTATAATGCCAATAATTATTCTTAAATTATTCTGCTAGGATAAGCACAGCCAATCAACCCAGATCCCGAGACCATCGAACCCAAAATAAAAATATATTAAGAGATCATTTCAATTCGGATATTTTCCAAAAGAGCTTAATGCAGCCATTGTGATACCATTGCACAAGAAGGGTGAAACTTCGCTGGTTGGCAACTACAGACCCATCGCACTGTTGACTATGTTTTCAAAGATCTTTGAAAAATCTTTCAAAAGGAAACTTGTCTCTTTTTTGGATGCTTTTGACATCCTGTCATGCCACCAGTTTGGGTTCAGAGCTGGACTCTCTACAACGGATGCCATAATCTCCCTGTATACTAAAATTTTGAAAAATTTTAATTCAAAATTAAAATCTGTGGGCATTTTTTTCGATTTTACTAAAGCGTTTGATACCATTGACCACACCATACTTCTAAATAAGGTTTTTCACTACGGAATAAGAGGCCCAGCTCACAGGTGGCTGGAATCATATTTGTCAGCTAGGACCCAGGCTATCAGACTGAAGGTTGGAGATTGGGTAGTGGTATCTGATTGGGTGGTGGTTGTGACTGGTTCCACAGGAGAGTGTTCTTAGACCAATTCTCTTTTTGTTGTTCATTAATGACTTGCCTCTTGGTTGATGACAGCTATATTACTCTTTTTGCTGATGATACGTCTGCCGTCACAGGACGTTGACTATGAAACTCTTCACTTGCAGGGCAGCAAATGTTTAGCTGAAATTGCAGGCTGGTGCCAGAAGAATGGTCTAAAGACTTAAAGACCAATTTTATTGTATTTACTCCAGTACGAGTAGTTCAGTAGAAGCCTACTTCTAAGAGAGGAATCAACTACCTTATTTCTTAAACTATTCAAAATTTTGCGACATTAATTAGGTACTACAGAACTCGAAGCGTGGATCAATTGTGTATTCCTCTGGCTCGATTGTCTCAGGTGCTGGATGGTCCTGTAATTACCTCACTAAAAATTTTCAATCACCTGCCAGAAGGTGTTAGGGGTGCTACAACACCTCCAGTTTTTAGAAGGGCTCTTAAGATTCTGCTAGCTGACTATACCCAGTCTATAATTTGACTGAGTTTTTAATTGTAACTTTAACTAGGTTTTAGTTTATTCTATATCTTTTTAAGTAGTATTATTGTACTATTATTGTGGTCCATTTTAATTGACAATTCCGATGCATTGTAACATTTGTCTATGGAAATAAACCGATTTGATTCGATTTTCCTGATCTTATTTTCATGCTGTGAATATTTAATAGATATTTTTCATCATAGTATATATTTCTTTAGGATTCCGAAGGATCTCTCAAGCATGGTCTACTGCACGGCCCTCAAATACGGAGGCGAAAACGAGTGGAACTTCTTGTGGCACAAATACGAAGAATCCAACGTAGCGACTGAGAAAAATGCACTGTTAAGCGTGCTGGGATGTACCAGAGAAATCTGGCTCTTAAGCAGGTAAAAATTTAGCAAGTTTCACACTTTTTATTCAGTATCATATTGATTGAAACCAACAGTAACACAACTGAACCGTCCTGTACTTGAATCTAATCGGGAGCCAGCACTAAGATATTGTAATAAAACAAGAAGTGGGCGCATACAACATTTTTTATACAGTTAATTTCCGTATTTTAGATATCTCGAATGGTCATTGGACGACTCGAAAATCAGGAGACAAGATTGCAGTAATGTATTTACCTCCGTGACCAGCAACGATGTAGGTTACTATATCGCTAAGAAGTTCTTCTATGATAATGTGCAAAGAATATTCAAACAGTAAGTATCCTGCAAGCAAATAGAACATCATTGATTTGAAACTAGAAATGTCGGATCTAGTAACAATGTCTCTTATGATAAAATTGACAAAAAGGTTCAGTTGTTGAGTATTTGATTTCTATAATTATTTAGCGTAAAGCACGCAAACTATCGGCAAAATTATATTTTCGTTTTATTGGCGTAGAATTCAATAACGAACATGTGCCGTGACCGAACGGCATCGGCCTCCACATGGTTGCCATTTTTTAGTTACGGTTCACTATTTCCTAGGCCCGACGCTACTTGTTGGGCAGTTATTGAAATAAATTTATCGATAGTTCCCGACATATACGTAAAAAAAAAAAATGGTTCCCGACCATGTATTTTCCTTTTCTATTCGATGTAAATAACTAGGGAGCGCCGATAATCAGGTTCTGTCAAATACTTTTGAAGTTTGGAAGATATCTTAATCTCACAATGTCACAATAACTAATCGAAATTTTTGTCATATAACAAGCAATCAAAAGACCGAAATTATGAAAATTGATCCATTGGAAACTATTTTGGCTATAATGTTACAGGGCTATAGACCCTTAAAAAGAAAAAACTTGGGACTTTAAATTGAGAATTTCGTGGCTAGAATTGTAAGCTATAAACACTGTTTATACAAAGTTGGCAATTGGCTTGTTAAAAACGGTAAATTACCAAAAACGGGTCTTGTGGCATATAGGTATCTACGATTTCGCGATTTTTTTTATTTTCATTAGAAAGGGGGTGTCCTATAGAATAGATTAAGCCAAAAAAATCGGAGGATCCACCACATTTGCGCCGAAAAAATGGCCCCAAAGTTCGAGTTTTGACACAAATTTTCAGCACCACTTCCCAAAAACACTAGAAATATAGACAATATACACCTGAAAATCAATTCTCGGGTGAAAATATTAACCAGGAGACATTTGCGTAGAACGAGAGGCTTCCGTTTTCTCCACGTCCTAATTTAAGGCGGCCCATAGCCCCATGAAACAAAATAAAAGTTTATTTGGAAGCTAAACACGGCATCCTCCTTTTTACTGTCAAAGTGTCAAATGTCATAAGTCACAATGGAAATAGATATTTTGAAAAAGGCACATTGTTGCCAGACGTTTGAGACTGAAAAGATATGGGATCAACTTTTGCTTAGCTGAAATTAGTTATGTAAGAAATATTTGTTTATTTAGTATAGAGCAACCTCCCCAAATACATAATCAGAAAAAAATTCTGCGGAAATGCATCATTTTAATTTTTTCGACTCTAGAATAACTGAAATCAGTTACATGAAAACATGTTTCTGTTTTACATTCTAAATATTTTTCTAAACATAATACCCCAAAAAAAAAACTTATTGCGGAAAGAAGTCATTTTCATTTTTTGAGTTAGTTTGGGTTAGTTTAGGTTAGCTCTGGTTAGTTTGGGTTAGTGTTGTCTCGTTTAAGCCACTACGCACTTGCGTGAGCGCAAGCCTTACTTCACGCAAGCCTAGGCGACACAATTTCGGTTAGCTTTGGTTTGTTGGGGTTAGCTTTGTTTAGTTTAGGTTAGTTTGGGTTAGTTTCGCCTAGGCGAAACACTTTCGGTTAGCTTTGGTTAGTTTGGGTTAGTTTGGGTTAGCTTTGGTTAGTTTGAGTTTCGTCTCGTTTAAGCCACTACGCATTTGCGTTAAACGAGACGAAACACAAACTAACCAAAGCTAACCCAAACTAACCAAAGCTAACCCAAAGCTATCCCAAACTAACCGAAAGAGTTTCGCCTGGGCTTGCGTGAAGAAAGGCTTGCGCTTCGCGCAAGTGCGTACTGGCTTAAACGAGACGAAACTAACCCAAACTAACCAAAGCTAACCCAAACTAACCAAAGCTAACCGAAATTGTGTCGCCTAGGCTTGCGTGAAGTAAGGCTTGCGCTTCTTCGTTAGTTTGGGTTAGCTTTGGTTAGTTTAGGTTAGCTTTAGTTAGTTTCGTCTCGTTTAAGCTTCTACGCACTTGAGTGAAGAAAGGCTTGGATATTTTTGTGTGTTTTAGAAGAATGTGTGAAATGTGAAACAAAAAATTATCATGTGTGGAAACACAGCAGCTTGCATGTGTTTCCACAAATATATTCCACTATCCACCATTGAAAACATATTTTAACGTGTGGCGATGATTGCTGAACGGGGCTCAACAAAAGGAAAAGTGCTAACCCAAGCCAGACCAAAAAATCGGCTCAAATGTGCAACTTTTGGCAACACTGTGCCAGGCCTTGGGCGTCGATTACTACAATTTCATTATTTCCACGTTCCCTTTCATTATTTTCACGTTCCACCGGGGAAAGTAGTAGAGGCACTTTGTCCGTTCTACGTCAATTAACCTCAAAACTCGAACTTTGGGGGCTTTTTTTCGGCTCAAATGTGGGGGATCCTCCGATTTTTTTGGCTTAAACTACTCTATAGGACACCCCCTTTGTAGTGAAACCAAAATAATTCGCGAAATCGTGGATACCTATATGTCACAAGACCCCCCAAAAACAACTAATTACGGCAAGGTAACTTTATGCAACCTATTTATATGATATTGCATTGTGGCATTTATTTCCATTTTAGTTTGTCTCCGGGCAAGAGGAGGCTCATTAGATATCTATCAGCCGTTGCGAGCCAAATGCAAGAAACTCAGGAACTTGAAGAGGTAATTAAATATTTTTCATATACAGTTTATTGTAGCCAGTAGCACATTATGATCAAACAAAAATCTATACCATTGGTTCATACCCTATTAAAAACATTTTTGAAGATTACAAGGTGTTTCTTAATCGATTAGCATGTATGACTAATTTTTTTTTCAGCTCGACCACTTTATCCATAAAAACAAAGATAGCTTCTCCGAGGTGAAGCAAGGTGTAGAACAAGCCTTAGAGACTGTCAAGATAAACACTCAGTGGCAGCAGAAGCACGGCAAAGAAATGCATGAAATCCTGCAAAAGTATTCCAGTAAGGGCTCACATGCTTAACTGGTTAAAACTTCATGTTAATCGGGTTTTTGTTTTGCCTTAATTTATTTTATTCTTTCTGTGTCAGCAGTTTTGGCATATTTCAGTGAGAGTGGGTGCTAGAAAACATTTAAGCAGCATTCACTGGGGGCGATGCAATTTTGAACGATTGTGCCAAAAAAAAATTAGAAGTTTGGCACCACTGGGCTGGATGAAAGCATCATTATTGTCAATTGGCTATTGTAACTATGTTTACACGGGCAGTTCAAATACATTTACCTCCCATTGAAATATTCAAATTTTAAATAGTATTTACTGCCCTTTACGTTTTAGGTAAAATATTTATTAAAAAAAAAAACTGAATTATAAAGAAATGTTTTTATATTTTAAAATTATTTGCAATGTACAGATAATTACAGATCTGACGTTTTTACAGTATTTATATATAGCTTTGTGAGTGTTAATTTATACAATTATGTACTTAATAATATAATGATCCTATTTTATACATATCAATGTGACGAGATTGAGAATTAGGATTAATTCTTAATCTATCGAGTATTTAAATACAACAAATTATATTTTAATAAATATATAACAACTGTACACATTTCTTATTTTATTTTAGTTCCGCGTATATTAACAAAATTCTGAAAAATAATTAATAATATTGAATCTATCGCTAAGTTGCTGGCAAATGAATACAGTCACTTCTATGGGCGGGTTTAGAGGCGGAGGAAATTGGAAACAGAGGTTCAATGAGTTTTGTTGGCTCAAATGTATAGTAGAATTCAAAAATCAGTTAATATGCAGAACATTCTATTGAAAAATAAAGCTTTGCTCGTCACCACTTGTGACTGAATCGAGGCACTCTGTAATTTAGAAACGCGTTTTTGGTATATATTTATAGTTGCTTTTATACTGGTCAATACATGTCTAATTCTAGACCCGCTCCCGGTTAATTTTGTGCCAAAGATGCAGCAGTTTTCTTGGAAAGTGTCAAAACTACAAAATATAAATTTTTATCTTTTTCAGCAGTTCAGGGGCAACGTTTGCATTTCAACATTTTCTTGCCTTTTTATAGCAGTGGTTTCAGATATCAAACTAGCTTGACAACAGGGAAAAATAAACAGAATAATCGTTTCAATGTTACAGCTAAGAAAGGGATAAACCTTGTTTTAAGGCTGTATCACGAACACCTTTGAAGGTCTATTATTTTAAAATTTGGTTCGAAAGGGTTTCGTAATGCTGGAAACGAGTTACAAAATTTCCATTTTATCTCCACAATAAAGCACACACGTATACGCAGTAGCAGTAGTTATTATTGGAACCTGGTTATTGGAGGATGTACAGTAGTACTTATTGGAACCTGGTTATTGGATGTCTTACATTACATAAAATATTTTCATAATGAACTGAAATACTTGCAAACAATTATTTTATTAAACGGTACAAACAGGTGCTGCCAATGTACAGCCCTTGCTAAGGAATGCCATATGAAAAATAAATACTTAATTATTTTACTGTAAATCCTAATAATTAAAATGAGTTGTAGCAAGGGCGAAGTGGAGCTGGAAACAGTAAAATTCCTCGCTTGTGATAAATGTGGTCAAATTATGTCTCACGTGTTCCAATCTCAGGGCGTCGGAGATAAAGGGCATGGAGCTGAGAAAGGATTGATATCTAAGATTCTACTGTAAAATATGCCTAAATGGGGGCTTTATTGATTTTTATGATAAAATTATTTAGGGCAAAGAACATATTGAAACTGACTGAGATACGTGGAAGTCAGTACACTAACAGAACAGTGGAAACAAATCTAGGTGTGTCTGACAAATTGTAAAGGAAATCAGAGGGCTGGAAAATGTAGGCCAAGCTCACTTACAGGTTCCAGGACATCCTGCGGAAATATCGTACATATTCAACAATTTTATGATCAATGCGGCTCCAAATTTAATAAAAAAATCAACCTCAAGCACCATTTTCCTGCAAAATCCCAGTACATAACAAATCCTTTTTTTTTTTTATCTCCGGTCACACCATTTGAGATATATGGGATTCTTGCAAAACTTAAAAATAAGAGGAGCTCTGGGTTTGATGAAATTTCAGCAAATCTATTGAAGCACTGTGCAGAGGAGGTTGTAGTGCCCTTGTGTCACATCAGAAATAATTCATTTAAGTATGGTTTATTTCCAGAACAGCTTAAATTAGCTATTGTTAAACCAGTATACAAAAAGAGAGACAAAACCCTTGTTGAAAACTACAGGCCTATTAGCTTATTATCAAGCTTTTCTAAGGTCTTTGAAATTGCAGTGTGTTCAAGGCTTCTGCAGTTCTGCGCAGAAAAAGTAATAAGTTCATCCCAGCCTGGTTTTCTTAATGCAAGGTTAGTGGAGACTGCAACTTATGATTTTGTTGAGAGGATTCTTAATGACTTTGAGAATGGGAACCTATCTCTGGGTGTATTCTTGGATTTGTCAAAGGCATTCGACAGTACTGACTTCTGGATTTTGCTCGAAAAATTGGAGTGCGTGGACCAGCCCTGCAGTGGATAAACTCTTACCTCCTACATAGAAAGCAAAAAGTGGTTATTGAGACTGAGGGGGTTAAGTACTTTTCCAATGAGGAAGAAATCTTAATGGGTGTACCCCCAAGGCAGCGTTATGGGCCCTTTGCTCTTCATTTTTTACATTAACAACTGAACCAGTGAAATACTGGATAAAAACTCCCACCTCACAAATTTTGCTGATGATACCAACCTGCTAATGATTGGGTCGGCACTGTCAGAGCTTCTTGAGATCTCCACAGATCGACTGATATAGCAGCTCAGGACTGGTTTACCAAGAATAAACTAGTTCTGAATGCTGAAAAACAAAAGTAATCTGCTTTCGAACCAAGCAAAAGAATAAGGACATGCCAAGGGTTGTTTCTCTCAATGAATCAACACAAACTCTGTCCGAACATACAAAGTTTCTGGGTCTACCTTGATCAGAACGTTGATTGGGTAGAACATCTCTCAATTGTCTGCAATAGAGTTAATTCTGCATGTTACTCACTGAAAATACTTTCCAAATATTTAAACTTGGACAATCTAAAAACTGTATATTTTGCAAACATATGGTTAAATATGGCATAATGTTCTGGGGAGAACGTAGGAATGCAGATAGAGCTTTCTCAGCTCAAAAGGCAGTTAGAATCTTGCTCAACTTAAAGAGGAGAGACTCATGTAGGGGAAGGTTTAGAGACTTGGGACTTCTGACAACCTATGGGCTTTATTTCTGTTTAAGAATGGGGAGAGATTTGTTGAGTTTAATTCACAAAGAATTATTCCAACTAGGTCCACTGGGGTTTGCCCTCCTCAACATAGACTTACAGCTACTGAGAAAGGTCCTACCTACTCGTGTATTAAATTTTTTAACACATTACCAAATAATATTAGTCAGCTGGAAACTCTTGGCGCTTTTAAGAAACCTTTTAAAAACCTGCTTGTAGAAATTGAACCATACACAATCCAAGAGTTTCTGAATCATGAAGTTTGAAGTCTCCTGCAAACATTGTTTCCGATGTGTTGTTTGTTGTTCCTTGTATCTATGTTATTTTAACAATTATTGTTCTAGTGTCCATCTAATGTAACCATTTTATCCAATTTTATTGTATCTTTTCTTAACTCTTTTTGACTAACAAAAATATTTTTTTAGACTGATTATATAAACCAATTTAGGATTTAGGATAGACTTAGATAGGAAATTAGCTCTGACTATGCAATTTTTCATTAATATAGACCATTTGAATTTTGAGAACCACCATTCTGAGAAACACCATAAGTTACAAGACAAGATTGACCTGATCGGAGAGGTGAAGCTTCTAAAAACTAAGGGTAATCAACTGCCATCAGTCAGTTTCAAACAAGCTGTCATCGGGACTCAATCTAAGCATAATCCACTGGAAAAGGAGGAAGGAAAGGCCAATGCTGATGTAAGCTCTTTGTCTAGCATTAATACCAGAAACTCTTATCGATATGGACTGGTCGACCCAGGCCTGGTTGTAAAGCCTTATGCAGGCATCAAGCAAAGTTGATTTGTAAGAAAAGAACATAAAGGTTGGTGATCCTAGTACTCGCCAAAGAGTGGTTTCCTTAGCTGATGGCAGTGATGAGGGTTTGTAAGCCCAAAGGGCAGACATAGACGAAAAATGCTACCAAACGAAAACACAAACAAAAAGAAAAATTATAAAAGGTTCGTAGCAACGAATAACGAATAAAATGAGCGGGGCAAAAGCAAAGCTTAAACCAATCGAAAGGTACGCTTGGCTTTATTTATCAAATGTCCACAGGGACACAACAACCGAGGATATTATGGACTGTCTGAAGGAAGCAAACCCTTAGCATATGAATGTGAGCTTATTCCTCCAAAATATGCCAATTTTAGAGTGGCCCCTTTCAAAATAGGGACACCATCTTATCTGGAGAATGTCTTCAGATTCTACGATTTCTGGCCAGCTGGAACTTACATTAATAGGTTCTTTTTTCCCAAGAATCATCAAGTGGAACAAGCTTCTAGATTGGATACACCTAACCAATTGTGGTGATGCAGATGTTAACATAATAAACCAGGACATAGCGTGTGATGTTGACATTAAAAGGTCTAAATCTTTTAAGGACTGTGTCAATGGAATTCTTAATGTTGAGGTTAGTCATTTGAATGTTCAGTGTTTGCGTTATAAGTCTGAGCTACTTGTGCAGGATAATACTGCTAATGTTATATCATTTACGGAACACTGGCTGTGTCAGGATGAAGTAGATCACTTTCGGAAGTGTAGCGAAATTGGTTCCTTATCCAGTGGAGGCCCATTGTGAGGTAAGTGTCATTGTCTCAGATGAGCTCGGTTTGATTATTGTCTCTATATAACGTTCTCCCTTGGGAGAGTTTCATAAATGTCTTTAAGAGTATTCTAGATAGGACTCATGGAGGAAGGTTAACAGTCATTATCGATGGTACTAAATGAAACACTCTTTGTATTGATGAGTTTTTAGGGGATGTTGGTATGAATGCCGAGCAAAAGACTTCTATGTTTGTTGATATCATAAACAGTGCGATTATCAGATCTTTTCTACAGACACACTGTTTTTGTTTCTCATATTCCATTCGAAGATGAACAAAAAATTGCTGATTCCATCAGAGCAATGGAAAAGGGTGGATTTGGCTTGACAAGGTCGGAAGTGCTTGAGAAAGTTGGAGAACACGTGGCAAAGAACAAGTTGAAAACCAGATTCAAAGATGGCATTCTGGGTCCTGACTGATTTATCGGTTTCGGGAAAAGACAGCGGCTGTCGATTAAGAAGCCTCAACCTGTGGAAATGTCCAGAATGAAAAGCCTGGATCCGTTCGTTATTAACGAATATTTCGCGATGCTAAAGAGTTTGATTATCGCACTTGGCCTTCAAGATAAGCCAGATCAAATTTGGAACCTAGACGAAACAAGTTTTTGCATCGACCCTGAAAAAATTAAAATGGTTGGTGCCATTGGACATGCTGCAACACGAACAATCAGCACACCAGGAAGAGAAAATACGACCGTTTTGATGTCCTGCAGTGCAGCTGGGTCAAAAGGCACACCACTCGTCATCTTCAAAGGGAAACACGTTTACGACGAGTGGACTGCTCCGGAGGAAGACTCCAAAAATCCAGAGATTGTTTACGCTGCTACAAAAAAAGGCTTGATGGAATCAGACGGTCTTTCAAAACTATTTTACAAAAGTTTTGATTTTAATTAAGGTAAGCGCCCTATACTCTTGGTGTACGATGGTCATGCTACGCACATTAGTATCAGTCATCTGCTCCAACCTCTAGATGTCGCCGTCTTCAAACCAATCAAGGACCGGTGGGACATCAAACTAGTGAAATGGCAACGAGAAAATCCGGGCCAGAAAATATTTAAAAAAAAACCTTTTCGACGCTGGCTAAAATCATATGGCAAGAAACAGACCCTGTGATAATTCAAAATGGGTTCAGGAAAGCCGGAATATATCCCTTCAATGATCAAGTTATAGCGCCCGAAAAGTATGATCCCGTAGTCCATAGAAGATGGCAGGATAGTAGAAAAGTTGTTCATGTGACAGCTGAAGATGAAGGAGAAACTGTTGATCCACCGAATAAAGAGCCGTCCCCTGGTCCATCAGGCCTATCAGCCAAAAACCTTCACTCTGATACAAATAAAGTCATAACATTCGAGCAAATCTTAGCCGAAAGCATGAAACCTGTTGATAAAGGCATTGAAATAAAAAAGCCTAAGAAGAGAGTATCAAATGGAGCTGAGGTCATAACAAGAAACGATGTCTAAGAAAGAAAGAGAAGAGGCACAAAAAAAACAAAAATAAAAGAAAGGAAGAAAAAATAAGAATAACAATGAATCTTTAGCTTCGGACAGTGACGAAGACATTGAAAAAACGATTGAATATACAGAAGAAGATTCAGGCGATTTGGAAGATATACGTAAGGAAATAAGTGAAGAGAACGCTGATCTACATGAAGTGACGAGGTGCTTATCCGAATTATCTGTTGAAAACTGGGTTTTGGTTAAAATTACAGGAAAGAGAAATATTAAATACTATGTGGGAAATCATCAGAAAAAAATCAATATTCAAGTTTCCTTTTGTTGACGACATTTCCACTGTGATATTGTGAAGCTATTACCAGATCCAGAGAGAGGAAGACGAGGAGAAATATCTTTCCAAGTAGCATTTACAGGCTATACAGTAGAATAAATTTCCCAAAAATGCATTTTTAGTTCTAAGTTCGTTAGTTTGGGCTTGAAAAGTTATTTTTTAATTTAGGTTTATTAGTTTTAGCCTCAAAAAATCATTTTGTACTTTACGAGTTTCTCAGATTTGTTCTCATTTTTAGGATTAGGTAAAATTTTAATATTCTGTTGTCTATAAGTGAACGAGTTTGTAACTTTTTTATTATTAAAGATATCCTAAGTCTGAAAAAAGCATTTCATTCAGAAAAAAACGAGCAAAACGCTCTTGCCCCACAAATTATCATGTTGAGCTCATACACAAAGTTAAACGCAAAAACGCACTTACCCCATTTGTGGGGGGTAAGTGCGTACACTGATATCAAAAAAAATATATATTTTTTTCAACTATCAAGAAGAAAAAAATATTTTGAAATAGTCAAAATGTAGTTCTGAATATGTGTGCCTTTTAGGCAAAAAAAAAATCGTGGGTCACCGGAAATATATAAGGAACCAAACTGCCTATATTTGAACTATGTTAATTTTGTATCGCACTTACTCCAACTGACTGTACCTCCTTACTAAATACGGAACAACTATGTTTTTCATATGCCTAACTGCAACTCGTATTATGAACTTTAGCGCTGATGATTATAAATAAATAAATAAATATGTGTCTTAAACTTTCGATACCATTGCTTTCCAATTCAACATACCTACTTACCTACGCCTTAGTAATTGTATTCAAGTGACCGCCCTGCCTTACGAAGCAAGATAATTTCAACAAAACATTTTTACATATCTAATATCACCAATTTTTACAAACTTATCCTATATTTTTAATACTGGTCTGATTTTTAAATCACAATTATTGGGGGCAAGCTCCTTGAAACCTCACCCCGTATTATTTAGCCTTAATCGGATATTTTCATTTTTAGTTATTTATTTCTAATACATTGACGTGTTCCGGTACAAATAGTCGCGGGTTTTGAGTATTGCGTGTCTGCGGCAGACAGAATCTAATAGTTAATGACTATCTTGGTTTTAAACAAAAATGCACTCCTCTAATTTCTATCACAGTGCAACCTTTTTATAAATTAAAATTATAATGATGTCATGTTTTTAAATAATATCAAAATTGAGACGACTAGACGAAGAAGCTCATCATGTAATAGACTATTTCCCTATTTTTTACACCATCTACAGTTTTTAACTGTGCAGCTGGGAAACACTTGTGATAAGGAAGCAATAGGATTTTGTCTGAATAACCATAAATGTCCTTCCATTTAAAAACAAAGTTCAACTTTATGATTATGAAAATTCTACCCTTTTCTAGCTTCACAATAAATACATTTATTGGCATTTTTGGGGAATAAAAATAAAATTCATGAACATGATATTTTGCTGAATTAACTTAAACCTAATATCTTTTCCTTGGAACACATTTAATTTTTTGAGCCATTAGAAATTATAAAATTGCATTTTACCATGGTGAGCTTATCTGAAAGTACATACTTCAGAGCCAAAATAATGATCCATGCACCTTCAACTTATTCGTAATGAAGCTCGCACATTTTCAGTTGTGTCAAGCTCTACACGCCCCGCCCCTTAAAGTCCCTCAGCCAACGAGATAAGGCGGCGAAGGCCGATCTAAATTCGAAGAAGGGTTCGCTGTATCTCTTTTCAACACACGGCTGGATATGGAACTTTTGGAACTCGGTGGATATCTTTTATGCCTAATACAAATTATAGTAAATTAATCCATTCTTTTGAATGTTTCCGCCCACTTTTTAGGATAGAGATAATATAAATGTTATATAGTAAGACAGTGAATTCGCTTATCTATAGCATAACCAGGCAAACTCATCACGAAATAGACTATTCTTGGACAGGGTTTTCCTTATATTTTACACCATCTATATATATATTTTCAACTCTGCACCTGGGAGACACTTTTTATACGAAAACTAGTCTGAACTCTGAACAGCCATAAATGGCCTCTCATTTAAAAACAAAGTTCAACTTTATGATTATGAAATTTCTACCCTTTTCTAGCTTCACAATAAATACATTTATTGCCATTTTTGGGGAATAGGAGTCTTAAAAATAAAATTCATGAACTTTATATTTTGCTGAATGAACTGAAACCTAATATTGTCTGTCTCAATGAACACTGGCTTAAGGAGGATGAAACAGCCAACTACAAGTGAGATACGGGGTGCAGGTACATGCATTTTTGTTAACGAAATGTTACTGTTTAATGACAATAAGACTGCAGATGGTTCCTGTGGTTAAGAACTGTAAAACTATGTTGTGTCGAGTTAACATTTCACCAAACTAAATGTATTATTGGTCGTATTTATTGTGTCCCAAGTGCAATTTTATAGTGAAATTATTTTTGTTTTATAGCTTGTTCTCAAGTGTGGGTGGTCCGATGAGGGTTACTCCTATCTCTGGTTCTCAAGTTGATGATGTATTTTCTGTACCTTGTGTGAATGAAGTAGGACTTCATTCTAATGCATTCCATACATTTCCCTTGGAACCCATTCCATTTTTAAGCCATTAGAAATGATAAAATTGCATTTTAATCATTGCAATCCCACAAATTTTAAGAACGCGTTATGAAATGAGGATTGAAACCTTCGCTAGGATATTTAAATGTCATTTTGACATTTGTCTTCCTCTTGTTCAGACTATTATTGTTCGGAAAAGGGAGTCAGTCCAATGGGACACAGGTTTCTGTGAAAATAAGAGACTCAGGGGCATCTTTTCTACAAAAGAACGAACTAACCTGATATTTTGAATTTCTATAAAAGAGAACGTAACAATTACAAAAAATATATTAGAAATTATACAGTGGCATATAATGATAACATAATAGCCAGCTCAAAAAATGGGTTTAAGTCTTCGTGGTGTCTTCTGAATGAAGCTGAAGGTTATTTATTTATTTATTTATTGGAGTAAATGCGAATGTGAAAAGATGCGAACAAGAAAGGACAAATATAGGAGCTCGTTTAAGCTGAATGTTTCTATAGAGGCGAGGGACAGGATATTGTCAGCTCAAATGTGGGGAAAGAGGTTATTATTAACCATTTTCTACATACCAGACGACGCCCGCAAATGGGGTAAAATCGAGAGAACATCAGAATCTTAATCTCTTATCTTGTCTGCGCAATAAAGTACTGGATGTTGTGCTCCTAAATGCACGAGATGAGGTGCCTCATCCAATGTGCTTGACTCACCTGCTGGTTAGAGACGAAATAGAGGTGGTAAAGGTACAGGGTTACGTGATGGCATCGTGCTTCTTTAGGGAGGGCAGGAGCCATGGGGGTTCTGCATCCTAGTAAGTGCCAAAATACAGGATTTCCAAGAAGTGAAGGATGACAGAAAACATACAAGAAGGTATAAAAGTTAACGGGAGGCTTGATATGCGGACGATACTGTTATACTAGCTAATAGCCAAGAAGGACTTCAAAATCTTATTAATGCAATTACAAGAGAGGAAGATGCATTTGGCCTTAGAATAAACATAGAAAAAACAAAAACTATGGGAATTTCCAAAAACGCAAATGTGAACACCAATATAGATATTTACAACAAACGAATAGAACAGGTTGACAAATTCAATTACCAGGGATGCTGGATAACAAAGGATTTGAACCTGGAAACAGAGATAGGCTGTCGCATAGAAAATACAAGGAGTGCATTCCTTAGAATGAAGAACGTGCTAATAAATCCTGCACTATCGTTAAATATCAGATACAGATTTGTGAAAGCTTATGTTCACTCAATCCTTATGTATGGGACGGAAGCTTGGACGCTGGGAATCCGCTCGATGCGACGCCTGGAAGCCTTTGAAATGGGGTTAATGCTCAGAATATCGTGGACGGAGCACATTACCAATGAAACGATCCTAAGAAGAATGAATGTAAAGAGAGAAATTCTTAGAATTGTCAACAGACGGAAGACAAGTTACCTGGGACACATTTACAGAGGCAGAAGATACGAGTTTCTAAAATTTATAATGGAGGGCAAAGTTGAAAGTAGAAGAGGACCGGGCAGGAGACAATGCTCATGGCTGAGAAATATGAGAGAGTGGACTGGTCTAAATTCAGAGTCACTGTTATGAATAGCACAGGACAGAGAACGATTTGTCGGAGTTGTAGCCAACCTGCAATAGAAAGACGGCACCTTAAGAAGAATAAGAAGGATGGTAAAAACGAGAGTGTCGAGGGTGAATTCGAAATTTCTTGGGTACTGAGTAAAATAAGGAAAGCTATTGTATTGTATTAACAATTTATAGAACATGCCTTGGGGATTTTAATGTGTTCATAGATAGGATAGAGCAGATTTTAAGTCAAATATATGTTAAGTATGTAAATTACAATATAGTGATTTGTGGTGATTTTAAAAACAAGATTTTGATCTAATTAAAAGTTATAATCTTTCTCAGACAATTCATGAACCAACTAGGATTACAAAGGCATCAAAATATCTCCTGGATTGATACAACTACATTGAAAATTCAGTCATAATATCGGGACTATTTGATCATCTAGCCCAGTCTATCACAGTTTAAGGGCAAATTAATAGACACTGAAAAATGTCGATGTCATTGCAACAAAAAGAGTATTTTCTGACAATGCAACAATTTGTATTGAGTTTTCAGGACCGTTTCTGGCATGATGTGCTGACAGAGGTCGATGCATTAAAAATAAATTTAATGAGACTGTTATGCTGAAAATCGCCACAAATTTTCTTATAAAATGGTGTGCAAGGAAGTGGATATGGATGAAATGGATATTGATTTGATAACTGCTCCCATAACTCACATCATTAATCTGTAGTTTTCAACTCGAATATATCCTGAAGCACTGTGAAAAGCCTGGATTAGAGCCATACACAAAAAAGGTGATAGAGGTAGGTTAGACAACTACAGGCCGATATCGCTTGTGTCAAATAAAATAAAATGTCTGAGAGAGCGATTTTTGATCGGCTTGTGGGATTCCTCGAGGGACATTGTGTTCTCGAAGAGCAGCAAAATGGCTTCAGAAAGAACAAGTCAACGATGACTATAAAAAAAATCACAGAGGCACAACAACAAAAAATAACAACATCCCTTTGCTTGGATCTGTCTAAGGGTTTTGACAGTGTTGATCATGAGGTTTTGTTGGGGAAAATGAACTTGCATGGTGTGAGGGGCATTGCTTTGCAGCTTTTCAGGTCATGTCTTACTTGCAGGAGACAGCGAGTAATTGAAAAAAATAGGAATGGAGAACGAGTGATATGTCTTGAGTGTCAGTTTGTACGGAGCGGTGTTCCGCAAGGCTCAATTTTGGGACCTCTCCTCTACATTATATATACAAATGATTTGATCAGGAGTGTTCCGAGTGATGTTTGCCGATGA
>MU189550.1:10502-50782 GCA_016904865.1 Pissodes strobi | reverse complement strand
ATTTCTTGCAACAAAGAATGCGTAAATTACAAATGTGGCAAAATTATAGTTTTATATATCAACATTTTGGTCTATTTAGAAACACAATAAGATATTCTACTGAAAAAGTCTATTTTTTACCTAACTTTTTACAAAGATAATACCACAATACCAGTAAGTTCAAACTGAAAATTTAACTCATAATGTTCCTTTGTAAAATGTTGTTGCAAATTACACTTGTTTTAGGGTTAAAACTGTCTTTTTCTATAGGTTCGCTCAATACACAAGTTTCTTAGTTTTTCGACCCTTGGAAAACTATGAAATGAAGTGTTCAAACATTTTTCTCTTGAGTCTTTATTACTCTTTATGCAAACTGCAACTGGACACCTCGCACCCGGCATTCTAATCAACTTATTGTTCGAAATAACTGAACTTCAGATGTCTACATGCACAATTTTATACACATATGGTCCAATAATTATTGTTTTAAAAATTAAAATAAATATACTACAGCATCAGCGCCAAAATAACCAAAATACTTTTAAAGCAAACCCCTTCAAATGGAAAACAATGCAAGCAAAATGGCTGCTGGCAATTTGCGACGTCACATGTCATTTGGCTCCTCCCTTCTTCCATCGATCGCCCCGACCGTTTCTAGTATATTGACCGTGCGTCCCGATAGGTTAAGAATCTGCCTGCTGATTTTAGTGATAAATTATAAATGAACCACATCGGTCAACAACAGCGCCAGGCGAAACAACAGTTTAAATTGTTTAGCTAGTAGCTACTCTGGCATACTTAACCTAGGATTAGTGATTCATTAATGTGTAAATTTTGAAATAATAAATATGCTTATGGTTTATGCATTGGTCAGGATAGAGCAAAAGCACACTGTTTTATGAATTTGGCTGGAATACAGTCATGTCCAGGGTCTTCGTTAACATTTATGTGTTGAAACCTGTCTAAATACATTGACAAAACTTGAAATGTTCAAAGTATTGGAATAAACTGATGAAAAATACTGTGCAAATATATTTGCACCCTCTTCCCCTACCAAATCATGATGCTTCACAGTCACTGGAATGCTGTTATTTTGCATCTTTTCTCGAATATATTTCCAAAAATATTTCGGATTATTACTAATAGAGTACTGTGTTCATTGAACATAATCTGAATAACACTGATTAGCTCGATATTTGCAAGGTGTTCTCAGACTGCTGAACATTTCATAGTCCACCAATGTCTTAGAGTGCTTATACTTTGCGTGCGCCACTCTTTTTTGCAAAACATTTGTTCTGCATCGAACCAAATTGGAAACTTAAATTTGTTTTTAACCTTTATGGCAGGAACAAAACACGTGAAAGCATGGCTCAACGCATTATAAAAACAGTCCAAATTTATGTTCATGTCAAAGACAAACAAACTATCCCAATTCGTACTGAGAAGGAAGCTGTTAAGACCTCCAAAATCAGCATTCTTGAATTCATACATTGCTTCACAATAATCAAGAGGATGAAACTACTTAGGTTTAAAGGAATCAACAACTTAACTAAAATATCATTTGAACATGAAAGAATATCACTACTGGAGCAAGAGCAAGGAAATTAAAGACCTATTTGGAGCCCCCTGTGATTTCTGTAAGAACACAGTATGCAAAGATTGTGCTAAACTTACATTATCAGATATATGAGCAATAATGACCCAGTCTCGTGGTGTCCTCTTCTTTTGCCCAGATTGTATTGCAACTTGCAACCATTAAGCAACTGCCTAATCTAAGCACGAAAGTTAAAACAATAAAAGAAGAAATTAATGAGCTAAAAGTTAAAATCGAAAAGCCTCTGACTGTCACTCAGACTTATGCAGAAATTGTAACAGGAACCAAAAATCTAAAAGACCAATTACACAGCCTAACACAAAAAGTTGAAATCAACCCATTGGACAACCTCAGTTCTATAAACATACTGAACAGCTTCTCCTTTTCTGAAATAACATTTAGATAACTGTAGATTTGACTACAGAGGTGGAAGCTTGCTTAAATTCTGATCTTATTATTGACATACCAAAGAGTTGTGCAATTTCATTAAATATTCCTTCTGTAAGGAATACAACAAGCAAGCCTCAGCCTCTGCCTGCTAGAGTTAGTTCCGATAATTTTGTGAGTGTTATGTTGCTGAATATTCAGTCAGCACGAAATAAACTGAACGAACTTTTGAATAACACTAACTTGCCTAATATATTGCTACTCACCGAACATTGGTATAGAGTGGATGAACCATTAGTTGTTCAAGGGTATATTGTTGTGTCTAAGTACTGTAGATCCATTGGCCAGCATGGTGGCACTGCTGCCTTAATCAATCAAAATGATAATATGTTGGCCTTTGAATTTTGCGACAGGTTCGACACGCTTCTTCAAGAAAGAGAGTTTGAGTTTTCAGCGATATTTTCGGGAAAACTTGGTTTCTATGTGTTTTGTATTTATCGTTCACCAACAGCGAATGTTTTTAATTTTCTAAATAAACTAGAACTGCTGCTGTCCAGAATTCCTCCAGGGTGTCATGTAGTGTTAGCTGGCGATTTTAATATCAATTATAATGATTCTGATTCTAATGTGACTGCCATGGTCGTGAACCTCTTGACTTCTTTCAATCTCTATCTCTCCATGCATGTTGACTCAGTTACGCGTATTACTGAGCATTCGGCGACCACCATTGATTATGTTTGTTCCAATCTACATAATAATGTAATGTGTGATTCAATTGATGCAGCCATTTCAGACCACAATGCCATCATTGCACGTTTCCCTGTAAATTCACGGACCAGAAAAAAGAAATATACAACTCGTAAACGTATATTCAGCAGTGGCAATTATGCAAAATTTCGCCATGAGTGCAACAGTCTAAATTGGGACCTAATTGTGGGAGAAATGGAGCCTTTATCAGCGTATCATTCTATTCTATGCACCTTGGTAAACAGATGCTTCCCTATTAGGAACATAAAAATAAAATCACATTCCAAATCATGGATAACCAAGGGTATACGTATCTCAGCTGGAAATCTTCGCTGCCTTAATGCCTTGCGGAAGCACTTTTCTGGTAATGTCTTTATCTACGACTACTTTATTCGTTATCGTACAACATACAGGAAATTACTGTCAATGGCTAAAAGGGTGTTTTATTCTTCAAGGATGCAAAAGTCAAAAAATAAATCTCGAACATCCTGGAAAATTGTAAATGAGCTATCAGGTCATACTAACCTGAGCCCCCAAGAAATCGCGCTAGATCCTAATGATTTGAATAACTTCTACTGCTCAATAGCTGATAATATTACAGAGAACATAATAACCGTTAATGATCCTCTAGACTACCTATCAAATGTGAATATTTCAAACCAATTCTCCTTCCTTCCAACTAATTCAATGGAACTGAGAGAGACCTTCTGCCAAATGAGAAATTTCAATGCTGCCGGATATGATGGACTTTCCTTAAAAATTCTAAAAGAACTCCCGGAATATCCTCTAACCACTTTGGCTGATGCAGTCAACTCTTCCTTCAGAAGAGGAGTTTTTCGATCTTCCCTGAAGTTTGCTAAGATCATTCCCATTCATAAAGGAGGAGTTACCACTGACCCATCAAACTACCGACCAATCTCACTGCTCTCCACCCTGTCAAAAGTAGTTGAGAGCCTGGCAAATAAACGCATCATAGAATTCTTAAATAATAACAATATTCTAAACAAAAATCAGTATGGTTTTCAACAGCAGAAGAGCACAGCTGATGCTGTCTTTCACTTTATGGAGAACCTTCTTACTTCTCTAAATCAGCGTAAGTCCGCCGCAGCGGTATTCTGTGATTTGTCGAAAGCATTCGACTGCGTTAATCACAGAATACTGCTGTTGAAGTTGAGCAGGTATGGCTTTACGGGTATTGGGCTTGATTGGATCAAGTCCTACCTCTCTGATAGAGTTCAATGCGTTTCTACAAATCAGAAAACATCAGAAACACGAAACATTTTAAGTGGTGTTCCTCAAGGCTCTGTTCTGGGCCCATCACTTTTCCTCATCTACATTAATGATCTTCTAAACCTTGATCTGTTGGGAGTGATTGGGGCATTTGCAGATGATTGCACTGCACTATGGTCACACAATGACCTTGCAACTCTTCAAAGTTTGATTGAGATGGATATAAAGAATATTAAATCTTGGTGTGATGCGAACCAACTATCTCTCAACCTATCAAAAACACATATCGTTAAATTCAGAGACTCCACCATGGAAAACATCTCCATTGACAGTCATCCCCTCAATATTGTTGAGGCATCTAAATTTCTGGGTTTAAACATAGATTATAGGTTGAAATTTGACTCACACTTAAAAGCTTTGAACAAAAAACTGGCCTCAGGTTGTTACAGTGTTAGGGTCATTGCCAGAGAACTTGGTATGACCATTGCAAGAACCACCTACTTTGCATTGATTGAGTCGCACTTGAGGTATTGCATCCCATTCTGGGATTTCTGCTCCCAAGGTCTTTTCCAGTCTGCTTTTGTGCTGCAAAAAAGGGCTCTTCGACATATGTGCCAGGTGCATCCTCGGGCTCATTGCAGACCACTTTTCCTTGAGAGTGGAATTCTTACCTTGCCAAGCCTTTTTATATTGGAAACAGTGTGTCTTATTCACAAGCATGTCTCACGCTTCCCTAACACCAGAACCTACCAAACAAGATAGGAACATGATCTTCCTTTACCTATCCCCCAATCAACATACATCAAAAATTCAATAATTTAGACAGGTGTGAAGATGTACAATCATTTACCCATGGAAGTTCGTAGTATTGCTGTTTTGGGGTCATTTCGTCTTAGTTGTAAGAACCTCTTTCTTGATAGAGCTTTTTAATCGACTCATGAATTTTTTTTATACAATTTTTAACATAGATGTTGTATAGTGTCACGTCATACCGTAAATTTATCATTTTACCCTTTTGTTCATGTATTGTTTAATTGACCTATTTTACCTATTATTAATTTTTTATTGATTTGTATAGACCACTTTTTACCCGTTATTTTTGGGCCTTTAGCTCAAACACTTGTGTTGAAATTTTGTGGGCTAAGGGCGTCAATTTGTTGATTTGGCTCAATATGTTAGTATAAGAAATAACTATAGGCTTTGTTAATAAGGGTTCCATATGAAATGTAATTCTTGAACAATAAAGTATGTTTTCTATCTTCTATCTATCAAACACAACTCACAAATCATTGATGAACTTAAAAACAAAAATAGCAGGGACGTATATGGCTTTAATGTAAAGTTAATTAAATCAATAAAAAAACATTATAATTATACCCCTTACTAAGTTAATAAACTATTGCATCAAGGAAAACTCTTTTCCAGATATCCTAAAGCAAGCTATAGTATGCCCAATTTTTAAGAAAGGTGATAAGGACCTACCTGATAATTACAGGCCTATCTCTTTGTTGCCAATCATCTCAAAAATTGTAGAAAAATGTTTGTCTATGCAAATTGCTGACTTCCTTGAATTCACTGGTACCTTTTTGGACTGTCAATTTGGCTTCCGAAGGGATAGAAGCACGGTGTCTGGTATTTTGGATCTTGTTTCTCGCATGGTAGATGCTTTTCAGGACTTGAAATTCAACGCTGTGACCTGAGTAAACCATTTGATTGTGTTAACCACAAAATACTTCTTGATAAACTAAGAAAATATGGCTTCTCAGGTTGCAGTGTGGAACTCATTCAGTCATACCTGTGTGACCGGAAGCAGGTTGTAAGGGTTGCTGGTGTGTCGTCAGCGGAGAGTGTCATAAATATTGGAGTGCCTCAGGGATCCATGTTAGGCCCAGTTCTATTTCTCATTTACATCAATGATCTTCCAAATGTTGATCCCCATGCAAAGTACACTTTGGTTGCTGATGACACAACAGTATCTATTGTGGGACCTACGGTAACGGAAGTCCTGGACAGCTCTGCGACAGCAATGGCGGGACCTGAGAAGTGGTTTGCGGAGAATAGGCTTGTTCTTAACCAAGATAAAACAAATAAACTAATCTTTTCCATGAAAGATGTGGGTGATCAGGGGGTAAAAGATGTAAGGTTCTTGGGGGTTCAAATTGATTCGAAGTTGCACTGGGGCGAGCATATTAATATTATTTGCAATAAACTAAGCAAAAACTTATTTCTTCTTCGAAACCTTGCATGCTGTGTATCTCGAATAGTGCTGAGGGCTGCATACTTCTCAGTATTTCATTTTCTCTTGTCATACTCTATTCTGATATGGGGACATGCCACTGACACATGCAGGGTATTTGCATTGCAACGCAAAGCCATAAGAATCATTGCTGGACTGTGTTACAGACAAGACTGCAGGCATGCATTTGTTGAATTGGGTGTTCTCACGGTTCCTTCCCAATATATATTTGAGAATCTCCGCTATCTGAGAAGGAATGTTGATCTTTATGTGAGTCACCAGGAGATCCATGACTACAATACAAGACACAGAGATAACATGGTCCCGATATAGCTAACTTGTTTGCTAAACATTTTTCCTCTGTCTTTAATCCCTCAATCACTCCTAAGAGTTATCCATCTTGTCACTCTGATCAGGTACCCTATATGGTTAACAATATAACCTTGAATGCCCTTGAAGTACAAAAATCTCTGTCCGAAGTGGACATCAACAAACCTGCAGGTCCTGATGGAATACCTAATAGTGTATTAAAGCTATGTTCACATACTTTATATCTTCCATTGACTCTTATCTTTCATCAGTCCCTTACCTCTCGATTATTTCCTGACTCTTGGAAGCTATCTTATGTAAGTCCGATTCACAAATCTGGCAACAAAAATGATATTACCAACTACAGACCCATTAGTCTTCTCTCTGCTATCCCGAAGTTGATTGAGTCATGTATTGAGAACAAATTTTCTGATTTGTTTCAGCAGATAATTGTTAGTCAACAGCATGGATTTACTCCTGGAAGGTCTGTTGATACCAACTTGTTTCTTTTTGTAAACTTTATCACCAATTCTTTTCAGGACGGAAAAGAGTTTCATGCAATTTAAACGGATTTCAGTAAGGCTTTTGACAAAGTCAACCACTCTATTCTACTATTCAAACTTGCTAACTATCGGTTCTCGGGTTCACTTTTTTCTTGGATTAAATCATATCTTTCCAATAGAGAACAGCAGGTTAGAGTCGATGGACATCTATCAACCCCATTTCCCACAACATCTGGTGTTCCACAGGGATCCCACCTGGGACCTCTTCTGTTTTCTTTGTTTATCAATGACCTGGGATCATACCATGTAATTTCAAAAATTAAAGACGATATACAACTCTGAATTAAAATTTGCAAGAATTGGGTTCCATGCAGCAAATAAAATAAGAGCAATTAAGGGTCACTCTTCCAACAAAGGAAGGAGCACTCCAAATAGTCAGGCAGAAAAGCCAATTAAATAACACTGGGTGTGTACATCAAGAGTGATGAAACTCCTAGTCAAAGAGAATATTGTCCATAAAATTTATTTGAATTTTTCTGTGGCAATAAAGCATACTTGACTTTGACATGAAAAAAAAATCATAAAGTAATAGGAACAACGAAAGAGGCAACAGAACATCTGCATCAAGTAAGTAAGCAGTATGCCAAGAATAATTAAAAATACTGCTCAAAGCCAAGAGCAGACAAAAAAACTAAATCACTCTTCTCTATATATAGTTGAAATCACCTTCTGGTATAGTAACCTTAACAGTATAACAACCAAATTTGATGAGTGGAAAATAAATATCATGAAAAACAAGCCAACAATAATCCTCTTAACAGAAACTTGGTTACCAGACTCAATGTTACAAATTCCAGGTTACACAATACATCAAGGTGGGGGGTGTTTGCATATTGGTTCAAGATTCGATATCTGGCCATAGAGTATATTCTATGATTTTGCAGAAATATGCTGCCCCAAATCCTGTCGGATAGAAGATTAATTAATAAACAAACTTTTCTTGTAGCCTGTATATTTTTGTAAAATTCGTTTATTCAGATAGTCTTTCATTAACAATTGATTCAAATATCAATACAAATATCTAAATTAAGGTGACCTTCTAAACAATGCAAGTAACATTGGTACCGAAGGTATTGCTTATAAAAGTACATATTATGGGTAGCAACAATTATTACCATTTATACACATCAACAACAAACAAACAAATAAACACTTTCATATTGTATCAATATAGTTCTTTAGTTTTTTCACAAATATGTTTAGCCGACTTTTATTTTTTATTTCTAGGGGTAAACTATTATACACCATAGAGGCCGCGCTTAACGGGCTCCGCAATGCTTTGTTGGTTCTCGCACTATCCAAATGAATATCAGTACTGTTTCTTAAATTATGTTCTTGAATTTGATTAATATTTGTATCCTATTATGACACTTTGATTTGTTATTAAAAATTTTGAATATTACCTTTGATTGCTCAAGAACTAGAATTTTGTTGGCCGGCTGAATCGGAAGCATTTGGTACACAGTTTCAGTATGAATGTAATAATTTAAATTAAATAGAATTTTTAAAACTCTGTTTTGCAATACATTAGCTTTATTAAAATTTGTTTGATTACAGGTTCCCCAAACCGGAATCAAATATCTTATAATTGAAAAGAAATAAGCATTATATATTTTATACCAGGCATTTAGGGTTAAAAAGCTTCTACATTTATATAGTGCTCCAATTAAGGGAATACTTTTTCCTTTTATATGCTCAATGTGTGCAGCCCAACTTATCTGCTCATCAAGTAGTAATCCCAAATATTTAATTTGAGTAGTTTGTTCAACAGCGATATTATTTATTTGTATCTGAATATTTGTAGTTATTTTAATCTTTTGTTTACATATAATATATTTTGTTTTGTCTATGTCTATGTTTATTTTTAATTTATTTTGTAGAAGCCAGTTATAGTATTGTTTTAAATCATCATTAGCTCTATGTTTAAGATCTTCTGAACTTTTAGCCCTATAAGTAAGCACTGTGTCATCAGCGAAAGTATAATATTCTGCTTGTAGATCTGCCAATCGTATATATATATGCCAATATATCGACCAAAATTATCAACAACAGTAGAAATTAATACCGAACTTATCAATATTTTAAAAAGAGCGTTTGATTTGCTGACGACCACATATGTTTTTGCTGATTTATTTATATATTAAGTACAGCATCAACAGCCAAAAAGCCAATTACAGACACCATATGCAAAGTATAAATATAAGTATGTATTACCCTAATGCCCAACAAAAACTTATTAGTCCACAAAATAGATGCAAATGCCACAATTACTCAGGACTGAGTCTGAGAGGTATACAGTCTATCCTCCACAAGTTTTGTATAAGCTTCTACATTAATTATAGGTAAATCTAAAATAATTGCACATTTTGTAGATGGGGGAGTTTTTATACATGTTTGTCCTAGGAAACTCCAAATTGAAAGTCTTTCTTTCTCTTGTATTTCCAACATATACAAAGAATGGAAGTATTGAAAGTATTTCAGGAGAATTAATTTTGTTTGTTAAAATTTTATAAATGTACACCAGGCAAATTTTAATACGCCGATTTTCCAAAGATAATCTATTAAATTTCTCTAATAACAACTTATGATTGTAACCTTGTTTGAGATAACATCCAAATTTCCTAAAAAAACACATATTTGAGGAATTTACGCTGCACGCGTTCTATGGTTTTAATCCAAACTTCATATTGTGGAGACCATATTATGCTCCCATACTCCAACCCTGGCAATACCAGACTGTCAAATAATTTTAGACAACACTCAACATTAAAGCTTTTAGAGGACCTGATGATGAAGCCCATTGATCTGTGTGCCCGATTCACCATATTAATAATATAATCTGTAAAAGCCAGATTGCAATCAACTATAACACCTAAGTCCTTCTCATTTTTGGAACCCTCAAGCAGTATACCATTAATATTATAAGTATATTCAACTATACTTCTATTGAGTGTAAGAGACATAGCAGAACACTTTTTACTATTGAAGCCAAATGCATTTGCATTACACCAGTCTACAACATTATACAAACTTGCTTGTAAACGAACACAATCCTCGATAGAATCTATTTCCATATACATTTTAAAATCATCGGCAAAAAGTAAGGTTTCTGAATTCCCAACAACAGAACATATGTCATTAATGGCAATAAAAAAAAACAAAGATCCCAAATTGGAACCTCGGGGAACTCCAGACGTACTCATATAAACCTCAGATCTCGCACCCACACGGCATACTGCTGCCTATTCAACAAGTAAGAGCTAATCAAGTCAATAAAATTACTAGTTACATTATTCTGATAAAGAGATTTTATTATAAGACTATGTTTTGCCCTATCAAATGCCTTCTCCATATCTATATAAATTACATCAACTTGCTTTCTCTTATTAAATGAATTATGATCAAACTGACAAAATGTAATTAAATTTGTTAATGTAGACTTATTTGATAAAAAGCCTTGTTGGTATTTAGATATATTATGCTTAACGTCATCATATAATCGATCAAATAGGGTTATCTCAAAAACCTTAGATACAGCATTTAGGATAGTGACAGGTCGATAATTTACTATTTCATGCTTAGGCCCTTTTTTATGTAATGGAATTACCTTACTTATATGCCAATCTGTAGGATAGGTTGAACTTTGTAGACTAAGGTTAAAAATATGAAGAAGAGGAGCTACCAATAAATCGCCACATGTCCAACAGATCTGATGTCCTTTAGTTTTTTAATGGCTTTCCTAATCTCTTATTCCAAAAAGGCCGTATTACGAAAATAATCTTTAGAAGGGACGTTATCATGATAGGCAGAGACTTCAGTTATAAAAACAGAACTAAAGTACCAGCAAACAGGTTTGCAATATTTTTTGTGCCAGATGCAGAAAGATCATTATAGGACACTTGTGCAGGCATATCAGCATCATTCTTTTGATTGCGAATGTAGGACCAGAAATACTTAGGATCACTTAGGAGACTCTGCTCTGCAGTACTTATGTAAAAAGCATATGATTTTTTAATTTTTAATTTAATTTTTTGCCTAAACCCTATATCCCACCAAAAACTGATTTTAGTTATTTTATATTTAGCTAAAAACCTTTTCCTTGTCCATGATCAATTTAATGATTTCTCCATTATACCATACCGGAAAAACACTCCCAACCTGGGTCGACATTGGAACACACAGTGTTTAATTTTTTCAATTCTCCCAGATGTGATGTTTCATCTCTTGCCTTGTTCCTATTTGTATATCCTAGTCCGTCTGCATATACTCTATTATCAGCCTGAAACATTTCTAGGGCAGATAACATATTAGCGTTTACCTTCCTTAAATCCTGTAGATCATTATTTAATTTGTTCATTGTTAACATATTTTCCTGTATTTGTGAATGAAGATCAGCATTTATGCCCTCTAGTTCCAGGATTTTGTGTACCAAATCCGAGCTTTTGCCTAAAGGTAAGATTAATTCAGTATTGATGAGAGGGGGGATGTCTGTTTGTATTTCGACATCTTTGATTATGAGGCCAGGAGCGGCACCCGTTTGAGTAAATATTGCATTACTCTGAAAATGATCAGTTTGACTTAAGGTTCTCTTGACCGTAGGCTGCACCTGAGCGGCTTTTAAAGTTACATCTTTGTTGTACTTATTGATGATTTTCTGTTGTTCTTCAAGCTTTTTTTCCAGTGTCTCAATTTTTTTATGCTTTCCCCAATTTCCAACAAAAAACCCTCTTCATATCTTGAAGCATATTCGACCACAGATACCGAATTGCGTTTTAGCCTTTGAATATAGGCATACCTTTCAGTATTTTCTACTTTTAAGTCATTAATGACGGCATGTAAAATGTCGAAAGTTTCCGGATCCTGCTCCGTTACTTCTTCTCTACAGTTTCTAGAGCATACAATAAAGCTGTCCTTCAAGATGGACAACTGCCTTCGATCTGTTGCAGCAGCTTCTATGGAAAGCATTTTTACACACCACGCAAAAAAATATTGTGGATTCTTTATTTTTACAACATTTAAAAGTGGACATGTTTAAGTATATTATATGAGGGTAACTTGTGATAAATAAATAAATAAAACAGATATAGCAGACCTGCAAGAAAAATATTAAAGTCCGGTGCTATTCAATGTCCAATTCTATTCTAAATCCTGGTGAATTGTTTTGTTTGTTTTGTTTATTTGTTTACGATAACTGATAGCACTATAAATATTGTTTGTATGGAAAAATACCGATCTATTGTTTTCTGTTCTCTGAACAAATCCGAAAAATCACTAAATCGTTGCACAAACGGATACGAAAATACAACTAAACAATAGAAAATCCACAAATACACTACTCCACAAAAAATCACAATTTACATGTTACAAAAACTCAAGAAAGTGAAAAATCACAGGGCGACAATACTCGACTGTACTCTATTTTGTGTTTTTCCAGAGCTAGATTGCAACAGTTTGACAGTCAACCCCAACAATAATAATTGCAGCATGCATCTTATAATGAAGTAGAAAGAGATGAATGCTTATCATCTTGTTAATTTTCCCACCAGATTTCGAGGCAATGAAGTATCCCTTCTTGACTTAGTGATGGTCAGTGAACTCAACCTACTTTTTGACATTCAAGGACATCCGCCCTTAGGTCTCAATGACCACATTGTTATTACGGCAAGGGCACAACTGCAGATAGCATGCAAACCGACAAAAAAGGTATTGAAACGAAATTTTTATTCTGCAAACTATGATACAATCAATGAACACTTGCAACATCAATTGAATATTAAGGAAATTAAGTATGATGACCTTTTAGTAACCATAATCATCCAGCATTGACCACTTTTTACCATTGAAAAGAAAGACAATTAATCCTCAAAAACCCTGGCTCAGCAATAACTTTTTTAAAAACATTGATAAAAAGATGCAACTGTGGCACAAATATCAAATCAAATAAAGCAGGCAATAAAAAGGAATACGAACATAATTTAGTAGGCTCAGCTAGTAAACACTTCTACTCTACGTCTATATAAATCGCACACTCACCTCCCAATATTGAGGCAGCAAAAAAACGTTATTACGAAAAAAGAATTAATAAAGCTGGAAACAAAGCCAAGGAGGGATGGAATATTGCTAATAAGCTGAGAGGAAAGGGAGGACTATATTCACAGCAGATTAGTATCAGGTCAGGTGTATTTAATGATTTTTATTACTCAATACTCAACCTATTCATGTTAATTACATAATATATTGTTCACACACGTCAAAAAATAGATAGTACATAATTACTGGTTACAAAAACAACTATAGAGCAAAATCTCAATTATTATATATATAAAACAGTAACTAACGAAACACGTTTAAAAAACATCTTATGACTAATAGTGAAATATGAACAATATATTACATTTATTTTTAAAATACATTGGTTAAAATACAAAACAGACAGTGATTAAAATAAAACAATGATTAGGACTTGGCACTTTCGCATTTTTAGAAATTAAAAGCAAGATATTCTTCACAAGAATAAAATGAATTTACTAATAATATATTTCTAATCTTACTTTTGAACATGGGTATGGCAGTTCTTTGATGTGCGGAGGACGCACATTAACGAATTTAGGTTCCCAGTACTCTGGTCCTCTCTGACATCTATTTAGCCTCCAGTAAGGAACAGCCAGGTCCTCCTTGTGCCTGGTATTATGTGGCTATGTATATCCACCTGCCTGATGAACGAACCCTCATTCCGCTTAATTACTGAGAGGGAAATGTAAGTATCCCTAGCCATGCATATGCCCCTCTGCAGTCGTCTCAGTATCCAAGACCAGCCAGAATCTTTACAGCTCTACGCTGTAGTGCAAAGATCCGACCCGTCATAGGGGAATGACCCCAGGATAGCACAGCATATGCCAGGTTTGAATGGAAAATAGCATAATATGATGTTCTTAATATCTCCGGGGACACATTACTCGTAAGTTTTCGCAGGACAAACAGGCTTTTATTCAGCTTCCCGCTCAATACATCAATGTGTGGGTCCCATTGTAATTTGGAGTCCAGATGCACCTCTAAAAATCTCACACTCTCCACATCCCCGTTTACATCTCCAATCTCTATCATTGAAAATACCATTAGATTTGTCTTGTGATGGTTGAGAAGTAATCTGTTCAGGCACAGGCAGAACCACTCCTCAGCCCTCTCTTGTGCCGCCATAGAACCCTCCAACGCGCTTTGCAGATCATTAGCTTCACAGCAAATGGTCGCGTCATCGGCGAAAAGCGTGTATTTCTCTGATGATGTGTCTGGTAAGTCATTTCATTTACGTAAATCAAAAATAGTATGGGTCCTAATACCGAACCTTGTGGGACTCTAATATTGATCACGCTCTCCTCCGAAGACACTCCGCAAATCCTGACCAGCTGCCTTCTGTCTAATAGATAGGACTCCAGCAATCTGATGCTCTCCTGACCAAAGCCATACTTTGCAAGCTTCCGCAAAAGGATCCCATGATCAACACAATCAAATGCTTTGCTCAAGTCACACAGAAGAACAGATTCAAACTGTAAACGATGAAAACATTCGATGACGGATGACACCAGGTGCAAGATACCCAGCACCGTAGTTTTATCCTTTCTGAAGCCAAATTGACTGTGCGAAAAATGCTCATTTGCCTCAAAGAAGTGAACAACTTGCAGGGCCATGCACTTTTCCAAAATCTTGGAAATAATAGGCAACAACGATATGGGCCTGTAATTTTCCGGCTCGTTTATGTCCCCTTTTTTGAAGATAGGAGTTACTACTGCACACTTAAGCACAGACGGAAAGACACCCTGGATGAAACATTGATTAATTAATTTGGTGAGCGGGAAAACTATAATAATAATAATCTTTATTCATTAAGCAGGCAAGCCTAATACATTGAAACCTACACACAAATACATAAATATACCATAAATGCCCTAATATACATACAAAAAAAAACGCAATAATAAAACAAAAATACAACAATCCATACACCAGTCCCACTTCGCTATAGCCCACAACAGAGGAATGCATTACTTCAAAATCTTCAACAATTTACTTTTAAATATGCCAATTTGCCCTCTTAGAATTAGTTCACAATTTTGCCGATGATACCAACCTGCTAATGATTGGGTCGGCGCTGTCAGAGCTTCTTGAGATCTCCACAGAACGACTGATAGCAGCTGAGGACTGGTTTACCAAGAATAAACTAGTTCTAAATGCTGAAAAAACAAATGTACTCTGCTTTCGAACCAAGCAAAAAAATAAGGACATGCCAAGGGTTGTTTCTCTCAATGAATCAACACAAACTCTGTCCGAACATAGAAAGTTTCTGGGTCTATACATTGATCAGAGCCTTGATTGGATGCAACATCTCTCAATTGTCTGCAATAGAGTTAATTCTACTCAATGAGATTACTCCAAATATTTAAACTTGGACAATCTAAAAACTGTATATTTTGCAAACATATATTCAGTCCTTAAATATGGCATAATGTTCTGCGGAGGAAGTAGGAATGCAGATAGAGCTTTCTTAGCTTAAAAAAGGCAGTTAGAATCTTGCTCAACTTAAGGAGGAGAGACTCATGTAGGGGAAGGTTTAGAGACTTGGGACTTCTGACAACTTATGGGCTTTATATATGTGAGTGTCTTTTATTCCTATTTAAGAATGGGGAGAGATTTGTTGAGTTTAATTCACAAAGAATTGTTCCAACTAGGTTCACTGGGTTTTGCCCTCCTCAACATAGGCTTACAGCTACTGAGAAAGGTCCTACCTACTCTTGTATTAAATTTTTTAACACATGTAGGAGTAGGGCAATTGAGATCTACGGAGAGTCTCGAGCGATTGCGTTGGATATTTCGAAGTCATTCGACAGAGTTTAGCATGACGGACTGCTCAACAAACTGCCGTCCTTTGGACTGCCAGCTTCTCTCTGCAGTTGGCTTGCCAGTTTCTTGAAGAACCGATCTCTGCACGTTGCAGTTGATGGACACATCTCAGACACATTCACCATTAACGCGGGCGTGCCTCAGAGCGCAATACTTTCACCAACTCTGTTCCTCATCTATATTAATGACCTGCTGACCGAAACGAATAATCCTGTTTTCTGTTTTGCAGATGACAGTACCCTTGTCTCCCAATTTAGATCAGAAAAATCTTTACCAGCGACTGAGACTTATCACCGCAGACAGGAGCGGATTACAGCAATTAATCAAGACCTGGAAAAGTTCAAACTTGGGGCGACAGAAATTTGGTCCAGTTCAATGTTGCAAAGACCCAAGCAGCCACGTTTACCAAGAGGGCCAATACGGCGGGCCCTAACATCATTATGGCAGGATCGACCATTCCTTCATCCTCGTCAATCGGACTGCTCGGTGTGTCGGTCAACAGCAATATGTCCTGGCATGACCACGTTGCTAACATCGCAAAATCAGCCTCCCAGAAGCTTGGTGCGCTATTTCGCAACAAAAAACTGTATACACCGCAGCAGTTGCTCTTGCTCTACAAAGCGCAAATAAGACCGTGCTTAGAATATTGCTCGCACATCTGGGGTGCCGCACCAAAGCACACCCTAAAGCTGCTCGATTCCATTCAGAAGAGAGCTATGCGTAATGTCGGCGATCCGGAGTTGTCCCGGAATCTGGATAGTCTGGAACACCGCAGATATGTGGCCGAGATGTCCCTGTTAGATACTTTCTCGGCAGATGTTCCCAGGATTTGACCCGTCCCTGGCAACGCCTGTCATGTCAGACAGTCAGGATAGACGGCAAGAGCGCACCAGATCGTCGTACAACTGGAAACACCTAGAACATCGCTTTACAAGAACTCCTTTGTCTGGCGCACTGCATCACTGTGGAACTCACTCCCAGGACATCTCTTTCCCCCCTAATTACAACTATTCAAGAACCGTGTCAATCAACATCTTCGCACACACACCGCTCGTCGAGCGCCATAGGATCTCCCTTTAGTGTGCGTGCCACTACCGTAAAAAAAAGTCAAGACTGCACTGATTGTTTGGGTGGATCTCCAGTGTATCCCAATTAATCTCCGGATAGTTAAAGTCTCCCATGATATAAACTGGTTCTTTTAGTGACAGCTTTTTTAATTACTTTTATTAGTTCCCTGTTTTTTCTCTTGTGCTGTTTTTTGTTTGGAACGGTAGATACACGCAACTAAAAATCTTACTTTGGCTATTGTTATTTCAAGCCATATGAATTCAACAGGCCCTGTCGTGTAAAATTGTTGGCTAATTACAGCATGAACGCTATGACCTGCAATGCCGTTTTTTATAAATACACAGATACCCCCACCATCCGCTCCTCGATCCTTAAGTAACAACGAGAAGCCGGATTTGTGAATAAGACTGTCTGGCATTTGATCAATAAGCCATGTTTCGGTTATTAAAATAATCGATGCATTGTTGTTTTGAACGCTAATATATCTTGTTTGTCATGAAACATAAATTGCTATACCAAAAGGAAAGCTCCACCAGAGACGTTCTGTTTAGCTTTTTGTGTTGGTTTCTTGTGGCCCTGGTGAAGAAATTATTTTAGGTATATTGTTAAAATATTTGATTTTTATGTTTACCTCTCCTTTGCCTTTACGTTGTTCCAGTTCTTTAAGTATGCCTTGAAGATAGGCTCTTTGTAGTGGCGTTTGGTCAGATTTAATGTAGACACCATCTTCATTAAGTTTATTTTTGTTTTTTTAAAATAGCCCGGGCTACATTTGGTGCTGAAAAGAATTACCTTAATAGGTCTAATTTTACCTTGTGAACGTGCACCAAGACGATGAAGTTTGATTCACTTGCTTTTACATTTTCGTTTACTTTTCTGATTTTTTAATTGCTTTCTTAAGATCAGCATCTGGTTCACTCTGTGCTGTACTTTCTGCAACCCCGAAAATCAGAGCATTGGTTGCTCGCCTTTCACGTTCTGCCATTTCACAGAGTGTCGGTTCAATCGATGCATTTTCCCCTAATGCGGTGTAAGCAGGTACTTCTGGCATCGATATTTGAGCACTCACTTCTGTGGTAAGTTTGTCCATTTGTGTTTTTAAGTTTGTAGTGGTAGCAATCACCTGGGCATAAGAAGGTGCACTTTTATTAAAGGCTTCCTTCAGTTCTTGAGGCTATCAATTTTCCTGCTGATACTTGGAACATCAATCACAGTGGAATTTATCAACTCAAGATAGTCCAGGCAGACAAATTTCAGCCAGTTTCTAGTTGAGCACATTACCCGTATCTCATTTGCTCCAAAGCGATTGCAGTTTCAACAAAACACTTTTTTGTACAGATCACATGCACACCCGAACAGTTTAATTTCTTTACTTTTAGTGGTGTCTATAAAGTAGCATTGTTCATTATATTTCGAGCCGTTTAGAGGATTCATACTGTTTATTTTAGTTGTTGGCAGTTTGAAAGATGTGAGGAGACAAACGTGCAAAGTACGGACAAACCCAAAAGCAGGCAACTTCCTCAAGAGTATTGTTATAAAATTATAACTCTACTGCTTGTTATCCAGTTAAAACTACTGCTAAATTCTGATTTGAAGTTGGACGCGTTATTTTTATTCAATTTAAAGATAATATACCCGGCAGATGGCGCTGAACGACAAATTGCTATCAAATTAAGATTTACAAATTAGATAAACTATATTCAGATGTAATACCTTGAAATTTGGTCACCACCAGTCTTCGTATCAGTCCTACCAGCACCGCCTGAAAAACACCTACGCTAGCTCAGCTCAGGGCGGTCCGATGTTTTTTATTCCCACTAAACAAGTTCCAAAATGATGTACCTGGATATGGAATTAAATCAATAAGTTTTCTTTTGTTGGCAAAGCCCTATCGTTGTTATTACGGACACAGTAAAAAAAACTTGGAAATAAAAGAAATGGAGTACAAACTCAAGTGTCGAATAAGTAAATAATTACCTGTCGTAGTCTACGCTACCTGCACACAGTTATCACACAATTCCATGATACTCCAATTCACACAAAATAACAACAGTAATGGAGGTCAATACTTTTATTTTGGGGTAAAATAAAGCAAGCTGCTCTAGCCTTATAAGAGAATTCACTGGGTTGATAGGACCCAGCTACCCGTAGTGAAATTTCGAAATGACCCAGTTTATTGTCTAACTAAACACACCCTCCTGTCAACTTGACAGTCTGATTTGGAATTTTAAGAGGTGTCAAGAAAACAATTAAAATTTAGAAAGTTCACTCCCCCTTATCGCTCTGCCCGAAACCTGCAACCTAGACGGTGATAAAAATTACCGGACTTTACCATATAAACAATTCTAAGTTAATTCAACTCGATTAGAATAGCCTTTCCGTAGGCCCGAGTTGCAAGTTCCTAACAGAAACCAAATTCCTCAAAGTGTTATGTTACGATTTGATATAAATGCCAGAAAGAGAAAAATAGAATGGAAAAAAACTTCTTCGGTTATAAAATGCACTAGAAATTATTCAAAAATTTAGTACCCGAGAGAATAAAGTAATGAAACTATGCCGGCGTAGCTACACTTCACAAAAGGTACTATATAAACTCTAGTGATTGAAATAATTGTTAATAAATACTATAGAAAGTATTAAAGCTGTTAAAAATATTGTTTGAGTTACAAAATTTTGATTAAATTAAAAGTCTTTACGGCGATGCTAAAATTCTGTCGAATCGTTAACAGGTAAACATTATCGTCGACTAAAAGAAAAACACTTATCTGTATACGGGACCTCCTGTAAACCAGAGAAAAGTTTTCCTTTTTTCCTTCTTCGTATTTTTTAGGAAAGAAAACGTTCCCGGACGTGTCTCGGTCAATTAACCAGTTAAAAATTTGACCATAAATTGACAATAATCAGTCTCTGCTGTCATCCAAAACTAATGAGTAGTCTAATTTTGTCAGATTCAACCCTACGGGGAATCCGCAACTAGAACCCCAAAACGGAAATTAATGCATAAAAGCAAACTAACATGAAAATAACGAAAATGCCGAACTCGGCTCCCGAAATCTAATTGAAATTCTACATTCACAACAACTTAAAACAACTTACCCATAACTGGGGTTCATCAAAACCTTCCTGGATATCTTAAAGAAAAACTGGGATTATCGCCATAATGGCTGTTGGTAGAATTTAAACCTTCTACAGTACAACCTCCCTCTCCCGAAAGTCTAAAACGGCTTCCAACCTATTTCATCTCAGAATTGAAATACTTCTCGGGAGCTGATTTTTCTCACTCCAGTGAATCTTCTTTGGCTAACGACGAAAACAAAAGACTAACGTAATCAACAACAACCGATTCTTCTGTTTTCCCCTCACCCTTCTAGATTAATAAACAGAAAACACTGTAATCACGTCAAAATCGATCGACTGTCATTCAGCTAAATACCTTAAATGACAATTTGAATATTGCTGTCAGGAAACATATCAGATTTGGCCTTATCGAAAAAAAAAACAATAGAGATGATTTTCCAAACGATATTCCTTCTTAAAATGATTTTTATAAATAATAAAATTTCCACCCTTAACAGTATGGAGTGATCAAGTCGATCAAAGGCCTTTGATTAGTATTGTGTCAACTTGCACCTGGGAATTTAAAGGGCTACTGGTATATTGCATAATACAATGTAGGTTAGTAACAGTGCTTCTTGCAGAAAAATAACCGTGTTGTAGTGGTGTGACCTTACATCTGAAAAAAATTCTGTCATACCGCTTTTTCAAAGATCTTCGCGAGCATACTAAGTAGACTATAAATGACATACAAATCACGCCACCCTTTTTAAATAACGGGCTGATCTTCGCGGTTTTCCGGTAATCCGAAAACTTGAGGCATTTTTTAGGCGTAAATTAAAAATATTAGAGAAGCAGGACAAACTGCAATCACGCTCCCAAAGTTGTCGGGGGACTGAATCATTCTCGACTTGAGTCTGCAGAATGCCTTCAAAATATCAGAGTGAGTCTATCGATAGATGTAGTAATATACTGTTAGAATAGATGGAGGCTTCGAAAGGGGCATGATGAGTATACACATAAGATCAAAACTGAGAAGGGTGATACTCGTCTCGTAAAGGGCAGTGTAATTTTTATAATCCGTATCAATATTTCGTTTTATTTTAGCTCTAAAAGTACAAAACTGATTTAGTAGTTCGGTAGAATTGGCTTTTTTTTCAGTATTTAACGAATTCATGCCTTGGATTTAATGGTTGTGGTGGTTTCAGAGCCATACCAAACTGGGTACTCTGGTATGGTAAATAGTTTGGGAACACATTTATCAACAATCGAATACACTGTTTGGTAAAAATAGTTGCAGGCACATTCAGGCGAAGCATAGTTCCCTAAAGGAGACCAGTCAGCACTTGACACTAAATAATATAATTTATGAAGAAAGTCAGCTTTATTTATTATTGTTCTTAGGTCATTATTTTCATTTGCAAATGCCATGTAGTATCTGATGATTGAACCAAGTGAATGAAAGTCACTAGGACTAAAATAGTAATGTCTATTGTTTCATTGAAACGTACCATGATACGTAAAAGATATTGTAACCTAGTTATTGCCCCTTTTGCTCACACTACGATATTTTATTAAACATATAATCTTAATAATTTATACATTAAGCATAGTATAGGTAGTTCAACAAATCTAATTATTTACTTATTAAACTATGTCACAACTGACCCCATACTAAGACGCGTAAAAGCTACACATTTGGCTTGAATATTTTGATACATTTATTTTTCTCTCTTAACTTTTCTTAACGTCTATCCAATAATACATTTTAACTTATTTATTTTGTTTTCAGATGAACGTGGGAAAAGAAATTGCAATACATAAGGATTTTTCGCAAGGATTTTCAAAAAAGAACAAACATAATACAGCGAATACAATTATTAAAATGGTCAAAGGTATTTCCAAGGTCAAACAATGTAAAGTAAGAATAATCTTTCATGTAGAACCATCTGCAGTTAGTAAATGAGGCTACCTGTTGTAGAATCATCAATGGTGGTTTTTCCTGGATGAGCATATGCAAATGTGGCAATGAAGAATTCAATATAACGTCGCGTGATTTTTGTGCATAAGCAGGCATCGATCCGAAAAAACGAACAGGAAGGTTTATTTCAGATTCAAAATCAATGCTTTATTTTTTGAGGTGTTACAGTTGTGAAATATTGGTTGGCAATTATTTATTAATAAAGCCATTTTTTGTTTTATTAATTTCCTTAAGTGCATTAGATGCATTTAATCGTTCGTTAAAGGTTTTTATTCGAAACTGGTCGAAATATTATCAAATTGTCATTATTTTCTTCTATCATGTAGTTAAAATCTCATCAAAGTTTACGCGTCGAAATTCGAATGAGTTCAAATGTTACAACAATCCTCTAAAAATATATAGCTAATATACTTATATGTTTTGAGGTAACTGAACATATGAATCTTCAATTGACAACTAGATGCTTGAATTTATTGATGTGTACCTTGTTGGTTGAAGCATCTAATAACACTTATTTTATTTTAATTCGCTTCCATTTTGCTGATGGAGTTTTCTGTTATTCCTTTATTTGTTAAATTTTGACAGTTTTTGATTTCTCATCTTTCCTTTCCTATATTAATAATAAGAACAATAGTCTTTGCGCCATTTGTTAACGAAGGACGTAATTAATTTTATAGTTGCTTGTTATACTATTGCCATAACCGAGGATAGGACTAGCTCTTTTATAAATTGTGTGGCTTGTCATAGTTGTACATTAAGCCCTTCATATATGATAAAATTAAAAAATTGTTACATAATCTTCAGTAATTATTGTTATTTACAATTAATAGTGGAATAATGAAAATTCTTAAGTAGGTGTACAAGGGAGAAATATCACTGAGGAATTTTAGTGTACGCATATTGGAAATTTGGAGTTGGTTGAAACATCTAGAAACATTTATTTTACTTAATTTCGCTCATTATTGTCCATGGAGGTTTCGTTATTAGTTCTTTATTTATTAAATTTTTACAGTTTATGGTTTCTCACCTTTCCTTTCCTATATTAATAATAAAAGCGATAGAGCTTGTGACTGGCACATTGAAATACAACACCTGGTACGGATTCATTATGAAGTACATGCGTTTATATTTTGAGCCAATCTCTTGAAGTATGTTTTTGCGACTTGATTATGCCTATGTCTATGGTTAGTGACTGCAAATACTCTACAACCTGATGTGATATGCTGGATGGGTATCAAGTGAGCATTTTCATCAAGTATTCCTAATATCCGTACCATATTTTGTGGCAGTTCATTGTAATCGGTCTGCGTATATCAATCATTGGTCTGCGTGTATCAATCATTGGTCTGCGTATATCAATCATGACTTCCTCAATTTCTGGAAGTAAGTCCCCATGACTAAGCCAATAGTTATGAGGCTTCTTTCTATACCTATATTATTATTAGTATGTTTCACATCAGATTCGTCCGAAACCTTCTTGCAACATAAAATTAATATAGTTCATGACTATAACTTTATATTGCAAACTTAGTCGTATAAGATATTTCTTTTGCAACTCGGCATACAATATTTTGAGTTTACTGATTACAACCCATACGCATCGTCTTTAACTTAATCCTGTTGCCGATATGTAATGTACTACTCTGTATGTTATTAAAACGATGCTTTCCAAGTATGTTATCAAGAAGGTTTAGAAGAGGATTTATTGCTGACATTTCGTATTATAGAACAATGCATGAAAAATAATATCTATTGCAGGCATAAATAAGGAAGGGTTCAGAAAAAGTATTTATCAGTCTAAAGAGAAGTTTAAGACTATGTTTTTCTTCAGATTCTGGTGTCATATTGTTAGCTCACAGGCTGGGACATTCCCTGAATTGAGTAAGGTGTGTCAAAACCTCCTCTGGGACACTTTGCGACACCAATAGAACGTTTAAGTAAGTGATATATGCAATGGTTCCCGAGGAATGAGCATTTACCTTACACTCGAAATTGCACTGATATAAGTATGATAACCTTTAGTTAATATGAGTTGTCTATTTCTAAAAGCAGTTTAGTGTCCAAGAAAAAAAAATAATGTGCACTAACGAACGGTTGGTTTTTATTGGAAAAGCCTTTAATCAACTTTACCAAATTGTTGCGCAAGATGTTTGATCGTGAATTGATCTCTTTAATACAACCACTGTTCTATTAGGTATCAACCACTTCATTTCTTGGTTATACTTATGCATTTCCATTTCAGTGAATACAAAATATTTGGGATTTGGGGTTATAGAAGCCGTTCCTCACGAACGGCTATCATTTCATTTCGTCGTATCATTTTTTGTACATTCATTTGTGCCTCGTTAGCTTTCTGCAGTTTGATGACATGCGCAAAGCTACAGGTATTTTAGTTTCATCTGCTCTTTAATCCGTAACCACAGACGTCCAATTAATTGAACATTATCACAGAGGTGGCGTCAAAATGACTCCTATATCGGAAGCCATGGAAAAAAAATATCAAAAATAAAAACAAGTTTAAATTTATCTTATATTACTTAAATATGGTTTATTAATATCGTTTTTAATAAGAACCTCCTTTAGTAAAAAGCAACCAGGTTTTAAAGAAACATATTTATTGCACACAATTTTCGTTAATATTTGACATAAAATTTTGGGTAACTTTTTAACATGAAAAAAAAATGAACTTGCTAAGTACTTTTTATACAAAAGTCGTTAAAACATAAAACAGAAATCTTATAATGAATAAAAATTACCTAAAAGTAATATTCTGGAAATGTGTAATAGGTTTTCCTAAGTTCAATTTTTTCATATTGCACAGTCCACGCAAACCCTTTTAGTGCAATCCATACATATTGGGAGTTTACGCAGGAGTGTGTTGCTTTTCGTCTTTTTTTAGCTGGACAACGTTTGCAATATTTTTTGACCTCAAATTTTTCTATGTTTAAAACACGACCAATACACATTCTGACTTCCCGACCGATGCGCATATTTTGAAACCGACGTCTCATTTCTGGTTCCATTAGCTGCATTGCAAGGTGTTTATTGAAGTTAAAACGTTTCATTTCGACATTATCTCGGCACGACTGATAACCAAAAAAGAGTTGACAGTGGAAATGTCCAGCATTCTATAAAAAATTGCCATTGGCCAACGCACATAGGAGTATTTCATCAATCTGGGCGGCCAGAATTATTTTTGGCTTGTAATTAATTGGAATCATGTTTCTAATGTGTCTTTTACTATTTTAACAATTACTGAAACCTATTTTTCTTAAATTCGGTCGTACAGAGTTCAAGATGCGAGAATCGCGTGTTCAAATCCCACCCAGCACAAAATTTTGGCTAATATTTTGGTAAAATTGGTTTATGCAATACTAAAAAATATGAAATAAAGTTTGGAAAAATAATATAGTCATTATCGGACTCATCGCATGTGAAGTAATGCGAGGAGGGGTTGCATTTGTAGGACTGCAGCATTGATATGGTGTCTTTTGAGGAAGGTTCCGACAACTTTCTTCTGCTCCTTCTCATTCCCGTCATTAAAGGATCCGAGTTTAGGAGAAGTCTGTAAAAAAGACGGCACATTACAGTTATTATTAGTACTAAAATAAAATTACTTAAAGTTGCTCTTAAATGTACCTATCAATGCGATTCATTACTGACAGTACCTATGTAATTATAATTTTTCCTGGTACCTCTTTTATAGACCACATTTTTTGTAGCTACATGAGATAACTATTTATTTAAACTTCAATAAATGTACCAATAAAGATTATTCACCTATTTAATATGTCCGCGTTACATTCTTGACGAGAAAATTTTCTCGCAAAGTTTTGGCGATACAGGGGTATGTATTTGTTCCTGGCTTCCGCAGCCTCCTCAGACAGTTGTCCGATTGGCAGCAAAGCATGTCTTATCATTTGAGGCCCATGGATAAGTATTTTGTGGAGCGTGGGGGTCATCGGATGCCAAGGATACAGCTGGATATAAAGTTCTGACGTTTCTGTAGCGAAAGCCGAAAATTTTTCCGTATTCACCTCATGCCCACTCGACAAAACTTCCAGTATAATTTTCAGGCGATAGATAAATGTCGCGTCTATACCAGTAATTTCCGCAGACAGTTCGTGGTTTGCAAAAAAATCGTCTACTGGTATTGCCGTCATTCGTGTTGCCGAAATTTGCCTTTGGGACATCTACAATGAGACCCATCTTCGACTTAAATTCGCTTTGGATTGCAAGCTTCCTGAGTTTGACTTTTTCTTTTTCTTCATCGCTTCTGAGCTGCCACTTCTGTACTGGTAGTTTATAGGCCAAATGTAAAACAGCTTCAAAAAATCGTATTCGGGCTTCGGGCATCAAGAATAGATAAACCAAACTCAAAAGTTTCCACATTAACTGTCCCCTTTTTTGGATACAGTTAAAATCCTTTGAAGTTAAGCCACATATGTAGCACCTCATTGTAGATGATGTGCTTGTCACAGAGTTGCACACCTGAAATGTTTTTTTTTTAATTATTAGAGAGAACTACAATAATAAAACCTAATAATCATGTTATAGCGTATCACGCTGGCTTGGCGCAAGAGTTTCGGGTTGGATTCTTAGAATAATAATAAACATTTTCAATTTTTGGTTTTTTACTCACCTTTCCATCGACCATGATCAACATTATTGTGTGCGATACCTTGCAAGCAATATGTTCTTTCATTTGGACTTTCGTTTTGTTCAAATTTTTTGAAGCATCTTTGACATATGATATTTCTCCTCTCGTCACATGTGCGGTTTCTTTTACAAATCTCAGCCTGATTGGGCGGCAATAACGAGGAGATGAAGAAGTGGGGTTCTGCCATAGTATTATTCCATTTAAGGAACAAATAAGCCGTAAAGGGACAAGTAAACTTTGGAACAAGTTAGTGTCGGTGTCGGAGTCACATTCAAATTTTTGTTTGAATTGCGCTCCATCCCATCCCCATTTACATATGAGTTCCAATGCACTTCTTTCGTCTTCGTCAAGCGTTTTAACTACATCGTAAAGATCTGTCAGTAATCTGGATACAGTGTGATCCATTAAATTCTGAAGCTTAATTTCTGCTAAAGTTTCGGTGACAGTAATAGATTCCTTGTCGGGGTAACACTCTTTTTGACTTCTTGGATCTTACTGTAGCATGGACACATGGATGGATTATAGCTTCTTATGATTTCGTACTGCCTCTTTGATAAGTCTGCTTCGATGAACATGGATAACGCTTATTGCGGTGTTAGTTGTACCTTCTCTTTGGATTTACTTGCACTGAACGCTTTTTTATAAGCAGTGGCTCGTTTGGGTGTAGAAGTGAGTTTTGAGAGGCATCACGATTCCGTTCGTTAGCTAGAATAGAAAACCAACAAAACAGTTAATAATTGGGTTTGAAAGAAAAAATCTATCTACAACATACCTACGCTACGCACAGTGCATTGGAACGAGCTTATGATTGTTCGCGTGCAAATATGTGTTATTAAATCAAGTATTCTGCGATATTGACAAATATGTCAAAAACAAAATTAGTTGTCATGGCTATATATACCCGTAATTATAAATATTTCATTCCGAAAATATAATTTTGAAAATGTCCGCAAATAATAATACCCGATACGTTATATCTGAAAGGAGCAGCACCGAACAGCACATGGTGAACATATTTGATAGGCATTTCAGACCCGCTTTGAGGGAAATAAGTCGCGATTCTTTAATTGCGTTTGTTTACGGGATGCAGGAGCAGGAGGTGCCAATGCTAGAGCTGGACCGAAGCAGGTTGCGCCCGGAAATTGTAAGTTTCCTGCAAAGAATAACCAGATCTGCAGACGCTGCTGTGTTGAATCAAACTTCTATAAATTAAGAACCGGAACCTATTTTTTTTGTTATTTTAATAATATAAAATTATGATAAATAGATATGTGTGTATTTTTTTTAATCTGAACGATACTTTATTTAAGTTGGTAATTCTCAAGCCGTTTTGAGAGTCTTGGTTATATTTTCCAAGAAAAAAGTTATTATGTACGATCGATCAATAAAGTGCTATTTATGGAACAATTTTGCGTAAATAAAGTAGCACTTTATTGTACTATGTAGTACAATAATAGTATATTGTGTAACTAGGAGGAAAAGCAAAACATTCCTGGACGACGGCGGTAATTGCTGGACGAGGCGCAGCCGAGGCCAGCAAAACAGGAGTCCAGGAATGTGCTTTTCCTACGAGTTACACATACTATTTTTTATCCGATCAAAATTAATTAGATACGTATTTAAAAAAATTGAGCCAAATAAAAAGGGTGTTTTAAATTTAAACTCAGCATAATATCAAGTTTTGAATCGAGCGAGCTTGAAGTTTATTACGTAACTACGGAAATAGCATCTAAATGTTGCTTTTGATAGACGTCAGATATGACAAACAAGGCGTTTCAGTAGAACAGAAATGTTACATTCCCGGCATAGGACGGGAATGTTATATTCCCGGACAGTTATTTTCTTTTGTCAAGCAACGTATACAATATACTGGAATCATGACTTTTGCGGTGAGAAAATACATCGGAAAGGTGTCGTTTTTCGTCCGATCGGATAAAAAGTTAATTTATTTTACAGTTACCTGTAATAACGGGAATTTGTGCAAGATACGTTTTTTGTTGTTCTCGTCGCTCTATGGCCTCACTCGCAAGCTCTACCATAAAAGACTCCCCAATAAAGTCTTATTTTATGTAATTATAACCTATTAGCTAGTGACAATTTAATATTATGATCTTTATGCTTTTTAGATGACTCATTTGATTAGCAAGAGTTTTGTTTTATGTGATAACTGAAAACATTAGTTGATTTACTTAACCAAATTTGACTTTTAAGTTTCCGTTTTTCTTCTCTTGGTTCTTTCGCTCGAATTAGAGAATTTTGTTTTTGGACGGCCAACTCTTTGAGAGGACGAGCTCAGAGGTTTAGGAAGTGAAATGATTCCATTCAGCCATCCTATGTTATTCTTTTCGAATTTATCCCATATAGCATGTGACTTTTTCCATTTTGATAATATTTCACACTTCACCCGACGAATTTCTCATTTTATTTTTATTTCATCCTCATCAGAAAACGGTCCAAAGTTAAGGATGTATCCTTCCAGATTTTTGCATTTTTCTGTTATATTAACACCTTCTGACTCCCTGACAAATGTAAATAGCTTCCTACGTGTCATATTGCATTATAATTAAATTATAATGCAATCAAAGATCAAAGACCAAAATATGTATTAAACTTTTTACCCAACCAATACATTTTGTGTCAGGTATTTATTATTTATTCTACGTGGAATAAAAAGATATATCCCGGCGCGGCGGCATTTGGTGCATGCAAATTTGTAAAAACGCTGCTTAAGGCGGCATGCGACATCAACGACAAAAATTCCGAAAATTTCGGTCGTAAAAAAGTATGTGTTTTTTAGAGTTTCGTATTTAGGAAGTACCATTAGCCACACAAGTCTGAATAGCCTAGCAATACTAAGCATAGAAAATGAATTTGTCCAAAAAATTAATTTTGCTCAAATAATCGATCGATTTACGTCGATTTAAAACCGAAGAAAGGCTCCAATGTTTAATTAATTGATTAAGGTTACAGATTTTTAGTTTACGTTTATATTTAAATATGTATGTACCTGTTGGTTGGTTGCCGTTTATATATTTTATATTCATATTCCTGTAAATAAAAAAGGCATGTGCACTATGTGCGCATATCAGAAGTGAAACTTCTTAAATTTAAACGCCCTAACCTCGGATTTGAAAAAAAGTATTTTTTTTTAAATTTAACTCAATTAACAAAAATGGAAGGCCTAAATGAAAAAAACTATTCTTCATAAAAGTTTCGCTTATATCTTGACAAGGAAATAGAGCAAACCCCATATTTTTATCTTGTAAACTAACAAAGATATCACAATAATTAAACGTCCTAGCCTTATACATATCTTAACGGATTTGGTTAAAAAGTAGTTTTTATAATACATCACTAATAGACTAAATCTAAATGGAATAATCTCAATCTCAAAATTCTCAAATAATGTCTAACCGGTTTAAATAAAGAATAAACTTCAAACACGTGCGGATGCCGACAATCGACATGTAGATAGACAAAAAATAAATAACTATTCGGCAAAACAATCAAACACATCACTTGCCGACCCGACTCAAAGGGCTGCCGCCTACCGCGTCGAGGCTCTCGTATTGCTTTTGATTCTTAAAAAAATATATACAAATACGTAGATATTTTTAAATTTATATTTGAGGCATTTTAATTACATAAGTAAGGTGTAAAAGTATTAACTGTTTATTGTGTATACGGGTATCAAGCGACCAGGGGACGCCAAGCGCGGGGGAGGGGGGTCCCCCTGGCAACGCCGCGTTTTTCGACCCGTCCAATAAACACTACACTTTTTATCTATGCTATCTACCCCCTCCTTTTGTTAGGTTGTAAAAGTCAATTATCTCTGGTTTGCCAGATTCCCCCTCCTTTCCCTCATTATGGTGCATTGAGGAGACCAATACAACAGCCTTGTACTTATTTTTTAACGTGAGAGAGTAAGGTAATGTCAGTGGTAAAACCGTACAAACTAGAACCTATAGATCTTTGTTTGTTTGGTAGAAAACTAGCTGGAATTTCACCTTTATTTTTTTTTCATCGTTCCAACGTATGTCAGGCCTTTATTTTTTAGTAAATTTACTAATTCTATAGAAGTATCGGCAGTTATATTTCTGTGCGTGCCGAAAATTGGTTTAACAAGTTTAAGCACTGCTTGCGTGGGCTTGGAATATCGTTTTTCATTATCCGATAAATCAAAGCCAACCGAATATTTGCCACAATAAATATATGCATTATACAGATATCCGGTTCTGGCATCGGTCAAAGCCATAATTTTTATTCCATATTTACAAGGCTTTGCTGGCATGTATATTTAAAATTATGAGCGTCCTCGAAATGAAACTAACATTTCATCTATGCAGGTATTTGTACCAAGGCTGTAAGCGCTTTGAGAATTCTTAACGAAAGCATTAAATATCTCGGAGATTGGAGCTAATGGATCGTTCTTTTTTACTTTTCTCTTAATTTTGCCATACGTAAATTGGAGTATTGAAGAATAATCTGAATTATGCGGTCATCAAAAAAAAGATTCAAAATCTCTTCTGGATCGGCTTTGTACATATTTCTACTTTTTTACTCCCGGACACTTGATTATAATATTGTGTTGTAAAGTACGTGTATTTTTAGAATATGGGGGTACCTTGGACCATTTGAAGCGGTTTTTTCCATAGAAATAGTTTCCTGTAGAATCTCCGTTCGATGTGTCTTCTTCTTCAGTAGAAAGCCTCTAACAATCTGCGTCAATATCTTGTTGCGAATCGCTCTCATGATCACTGTAAATGAAATCGGCATCTGAATCAATATCACTGTCGTTTTGAATGTCCTCATCCGCCCATTTCAGCAAGTATTGAACTTTTTTTGAGGAACCAGGAATGCTATCAAAATCCATCATAAAAACCTAAAATAAACCGAGAAGATCCATAAAATACAGAAACAAGAATATAACATTATCACAGACCTGTAGTCTTTTTGACTCCGTCGCCAATTCAAGTCGTAATAAAATCTAAATAACGTACACAAACAACTCAACCGTCTCAGCGCTAGTTCAATACTAATCGATGAAAAGGTACGTCTGCACCCGGGCAGATAGAGTGGGGAGAAAACAAGAAATTCCCCACCACGTACTTGCAAGCGTCTGTGGTTACGGGTTAAATACACTAGTGCTGGCAAAAAATCGGGAAATAACATAACCGGTAAACTGGTTTCGTTTAAAGCTGATCGGATAAAACCGGGTATTCGAATAGTGGTAAAAACCAACTACATATTCGAACATATCCAAAACCGGATCATTCGGACATTGAAGGGCCACCTATCCGGTCGTCAATACGGGTATTTCGACGTACTTAAGATGAAGATTACTGGCCTATTGCAGAGTCTGAAGCTGTGAAGATTCGTCACAAGGTCACACCAAACTTTTAGGAAGAGTCTGTTACCCTTAGGGCCGGTTTTTTCCTGATTGTTACTTTGATTGTTTGTTGACAATAAGATAAATTTTAACTGCTTGGTAACAGGAAATTCGGTATTTTATCTAGTTTTTAACTTTTCGGTAGGCAACCAGTAGTTACCACCGTTAGTTACTAACTTCTCGCGGCATTCGGCTTGATCAAAACTTGTATATTTTCGAATTTTTCTATTAATAGGTTATGCTTTTCATTGTTTGCTTTGGTGTTGATAACTTACCATTTATTGTTAATGTGCTGTAAAAGTTTCGTATGTGTTCTACAGGGTGTCCCAAAATGTTTTCCTCTTTTTAATACGGTATAACTCGGCTAATAAAAAAGTTATTCATTTGAAATATATTTTATTTTACAACTAGAAAAAAGGAAAATTATTTATGGAAAATAACATTATCAAGATGTCTTCCTTCGCGCCGCTGCACCTCCTCAAGGCAGAACCGGAAATGTCCAACGACTGGCTGACAGAGATCTGGAGTGATATTCTGAATTTCTTCACGGATTCTGTGTCTCAACTGATTCAAATTTCTTGGTGTGGTGTTGTATACCCTTCCTTTAAGATAACCCCACAGGAAAAAATCCATGGGGGTTAAATCGGGACTTCTGGGTGGCTAGTTAATATCCCCACGTTTAGAGATCACTCTTAGAGGACCAATGGCTCTGACGACTTCCATCGAAAGGTTTGCAGTATGTGAGGTGGCGCCATCCTGTTGAAACCAAGTGTTCTCATTGAATCAAGCAAAATTATTTAGCTCTGGTCTCAAAAAAATGTTTAACATGTCTCTGTATCGAAGAAAAGTAATCGTAAGTGCAGCACCGTTAGCATTTTGAAAAAAATAAGGGCCAATTAATTCCAGAGGCGCTCATTGCAGCCCATACCGTTACTTTGGGAGAGTGCAGTGGCCTTTGATGCTTCTCCTTAGGGTTTTCAGAGGACCAGTAACGGCAGTTTTGTTTATTTACAAAGCCGTCTAGATGAAAGTGAGCCTCGTCGCTGAATAAGATATCGTCGAAAGTGTCAAAAGTGTTAAGTAATGTATCCGCAAGAGCAACTCGAAGCGGATAATCAGCAACTTTCAAGGCCTGTACCAATTGAATTTTATACGGGTATAACTTTAAATCTTTAGTCAGTATGTTGTGAACAGCCGTTTTTGATGGCACGTTGTTCACCGGTAAATCGCTCCATTGTAACTGATTTCCAAGCTATTGCCTTCACTTGCAACATATGCAGACGCTCTTACTCCCACTACTTTGCGTAATATTCGACAAATAAATAGAGAAAACCTTTCGGGTATTATTATTTTAAAAGCAATGATTATCGAAAAAATAACCCAGACGAAAAACCGTACCAAGCACAACAATTTACCCAGCAAACATCAAATCATATCATAGAGGTGTCGACAATATAACATATAAGGCATGCGACTTCCCAGTACACAATTTTACATTCATATCACATGTTGTGCACATGATTTTTAAGATAAAACATGTGCGATATACGTTCTGTTTTTTTATTGCGCATGTGCAGAGAATGTGCATCGTAAAGGCTCGTGTCCACACTATTTACATTCTTAGGAGGTGCTAGTCATATCCTACATAATCGATACATGTGCATGAAACGTTCTTAATTAAACTGAACATGAAAAGTATATTCAAAATACGTTCTAAGAACGTTCTTAAAATATTCTTGACAAAAAATACTATTCACATTTTACGCACGTTTCTACAATGAACGTGAAATGTATATTCAAAATATGTTCCATGAAACTTCTATACTAAAAGTACACCCGTCGTCAAAATACAATGAACACATCATATAAACATTTATTTTTTCGGCTTAAGTAGGTAATAATGCTTTGGGCTAACCAGGATTAAGCATTATTACTTACTTACTTAAATTCAAAACTAAATAATCATAGGATGTGGTGATCTTATTTTCAATGGAGGCATAGTGTTAATAAGTTTATTTGATTTTTTGAATCACCCTGGGTAGTTGAAATCCCCCATTCACATAGAACGCATTCCAATTTTAGGTTTTGGTATCCTAAATTTTTTGTATTTTGGTCAACATTTACTAGAATGCAATAAAATACGACATGTGAAATTTATTTTGTATTGACTAAATAAATTTAAATTCTGTTTTCCGCTGTTATAAATGTTTAATTATTCATTTGCTTCTGCATTCTCTTGGAGGTCTTGGCTATAGCCTGAAAAAAATAATTGTACAGTCGAAAATTATCCATTTACTTAAATAATTATATGATAAACTTACCTGTTTATTATCTCTATGTTTGATTCTTTCCTTAGCCTTGACAAGCCATAATTTAATAACATTTATTTTTTCGGTTTCTGTAGCATCCCTGTACTGCGTCATGATAGTTTTGTAAAACAGATTTAGAAACTGAATATGGAGGTGCAGTGTGTTTTAACTAGAATACCTACCTACAATACCATTCGCCAAACGTAAGTTTTAAAAGCTCCTTTTTGTTTCGCTCCATCCCAGGAGTAGTTTTCAGCTATTTCATTTGTTAATGTTCGGTACAAAATTTTTCTAATTGATTGTGCTTGACCTGATCCTCCAATACGATTTAGCTCCACAATCTACAAAGCAGAAACATATTAATGCGATGAATCCAAAACAGTTCTCATGTAAACATTACTTGCCTCCTCCCACTTAAGAGCCCCAAAGTAGTTCTGTTTATAATGTTGTTGTCTTACCTATATAAAAGCATACTGAGCAAAAGTATATCATGTTAATAATAACTTCCCATTAATCTATAGTTTTTCTTATTTTCCAGCCATTGCTCTACAATTAATAATTCGTCTCCGCTTTTTATAATCAATTTTTTCATAAAATTCTTTCAAATTTATATTAGTGATGGATTTCATAAACGTAGGTCTGCGTTATTAAGGGCAAGTATTTTAGTCATCTCCACCATTCTACCCATAAGACCATCCAATTTTATATTTACCAAAGACAACTCCAAAAGGTTTTTTTTGAAAGCTATATAAAAAATAATTGTCATTATATTAATGGAACCAAGCAGAATACTTTGTCAAGCATACCAACCTTGATCCGATACATCATCATTTCTGTCTGTTTGTTGTCCCTGCATGGATTGTGGTTGACTTGAATTATTCAGTTCTAGAAAATGTAAGACGTAAAACGTAAACTAAAATAATTCTCACAAATAAAATACACAGCATATACCTTTGTAGGAGTGGAGATTTGGGTCATGTCGCGTTTCTCGACCTTGAGGGAGTGTGCTCTTGGATCTCCGTTTTCTCTTATCATCTGGACTTACTTCTGAAAGTATACAATTTTGAAAAACAGTACACGTGAGCGAGAAAGATAGATAAAGATAAAGAAAGAATGAAATAGAGAGAGAGAGACTTTATCTTGGGAGACGAAAATTTCAAAGCATGTGTTGTCGTCACGCTGCCTTGAAAAAATCACTCTCATGCGTCCACTTGGTTTGTTTGGGAGTTATACCCAGATTGTTTGGCTTAGTTTGAGTTATATCCAAACTCAAACTTGTCGACGGTTTTGCATATGTGGCTGACGCCGGCGATCATTTTGAGTCAGCCACCCAGTTCAACTACCTTCAACTCATTTAAAACTTACCACTCTCAAACCCATCGGTAGATTCAAAATCCTTAATTTTATAAGCCAGAGGGTCTTACTTTTTCATTACAGGCTTTTCGTATTGTGGCTCACTAAATATAGCAGTTTGTGTAATTGCTGTAAATAATACATTAATCAAATATATGCAATAATTAAAAATTGTGTTTCATATGAAGTAAAATGAAGATAAAACATAATAATGGTGGCGATAAGTGTGGACACAAATTACATTGTTTGTAAAAATGAAAAAACATGATTTTTTGATTATTTAACTGCAGCTATCAAATTGCACAAAAATTGTACATTTTCTGGTAGTTGAACTAAATTTGTTGATATCAAATTAGTAGCCGGTCCCACGTTACATATTTACGTTATTTTCACACTTACCCCGACTTTTCATATTTGAAAATGTATACTCACAGGAAAGTGACCTTCTTGGTGCTTTTGGGTACTTGTTTTGGTCATAATCTGATGCATCATTTCCTGAAGCATCACTGGTACTGCTTCCACCTTATTTTTTATTTGGTTTACCTAAATCGTCTACGACCTCTACCTATATCTTCTTGGTTACTTTCCAAGTCACTTGTATTTACTGCTTTTCTAGCTTTTTTCTGGGCAACGTTGGGGCTTGGAACCTTCGGCAACATGCACTAAAACAGAGTTTTATCCACAATACCGAAACAGAATTTTTGCACTCGACGCGCGTTTCGCTAACCATGTTAGCATCATCAGGAGATGATTAAACAGTTTTAATAATCTCCTCATGATGCTAGCATGGCTAACGAAACGCGCGTCGAGTGCAAAAATTCTGTTTCGGTATTTTGGATAAAACTGTTTTAGTTAGTATTTCTGGGCAGTTTCAAGTGAATCTAAAACATTTCCAAGAAAGTTACTAGCAAATCCATGTAATTCCAAAAAGTGAGGTTTTAAGATGTGTACCGTGCGTTCAATTTATCTTGATAACATTTTTATTCTCTGTAACTTTTATTTTTAAAGATATCAAGGCAAACAAAAAAGCAAAATGGAGGGGTGGTAGCCAAGTTTTTTTCTAAGTTACATATAAAACAAAACACTAACAATTTTCTGACATATACGCCTACCCTATATATATTTTTAAATGGAACACCCTGTATATTACTACAAACACATTTCGTGTATAATATCCTATAGGTACCTATCTTTAGGTGTTTACGAAATATTGAATGTTGAAAGTCGGGCATTTTGACAGGCTTTAAAATCTAAATCGCACGAGATCAAAAAAAACGGCTTGCACATTCCTATCTTAGGTTTTCATAAGCTATCGAATGACAGTGACTGAATTTAACCGGAGGTTTAAAAGTTCCGGTTAATTTTATAAGCGGGTTAAATTCAAAGTTACTGTCATTCGATAGCTCATGAAAACCCAAGATAGGAATGTGCAAACCGTTTTCTTTCATCTCGTGCGGTTTAGATTTTAAAGCCTGTCAAAATGCCCGACTTTCAACTAACAATATTTCGTAAACACCTAAAGATAGGTATAGGATATTATACACGAAATGTGTTTAGATTTCTTTAGAGAGTCCAAAAATGTAGTAATATACAGGGGCTTCCATTTAAAAAATATAGAGTAGGCTTATAATATCAGAAAAGTGTTAGTATTTTGTTTTATATGTAACTTAGAAAAAAACTTGGCTACAAACCCTATATTTTGTTTTTTGTTTACCTTAGTATCTTGAAAAACGAAAAAGTTACAGCGAATCAAAATGTTATCAAAATAAATTGAACGCATGGTACATACACGGTGTCCCATATAAGAATTCACACTACAGGGATCTCGCAAATTAGAAGAGATACAAAGATGATTAAATTAGAGAAAAGTTGCGCCTTGCTAAATCCTTCAACGTCATGTTTCCAAATCTACAAAAATCCTATTATTTCCGAAGATTTGGAAAAAAAGGAATTTTCCCGATTTCGTTTTTATTTTTTTCTGACTTTATTTGAAAATATATGATAATCCAAATTTCACATTCCCATTGCTACTTTTCCTGCTCTTCAAGTTGATGTTATTAGATTTTCAATCTGACGTTTCATTTCTTAGCAACCATCATCAACTTTGTTTTTCAAATAGTCGAAAAAATGTGTTTTGTTCCTAAAAAACTCTAATTTCAGTCCTAAATTGAACGACATATCGGTTCTTACATCCGACGGACGTTTCGGATGAAAAAAAACCATAAGCAACGTCAGTAGGTAGAGGACAAAAATTGGCATAGGAACGTGAATTTTATTGTGATCTATCCTCCTTATTAAAATTTGAAAAAAAATAATTATGTTTTAAATTTCAAGAATTCGTAGATTTTTTTTCAGGCTTTAATAATGACAATTGATCAAAATAAAATTCACATTCCTATGCCATTTTGCCTCCTCTACATGATGACGTAATTAGATTTTTGATCCGACGTTTCGTTCCTTCGTAATCATCAAATATAATTGAGGATGGTTTTTTTTATCCGAAACGTCGGATAAATGTAAAGAGCGATATGTTGTTGGATTTAGGATTGAAATTAGAGTTATTTAGGAATAAAAGAAATTTTTTCGACTATTTAAAAAAAACAAAGTTAATGATGGTTGCTTAGAAACGAAACGTCAGATTGAAAATGTAATAACATCAACTTGAAGAGCAGGAAAAGTGGCAATGGCAATGTGAAATTTGCATTGTCATATCTTTTCAAATAAAGTCAGAAAAAAATAAAAGAAATCGAAAAAATTCGGGTTTTCCCAATTATCTTCGGAAGTAATCGGATTTTTTTTAGATTTCGATCTTTGTAGCTCTTCTGGTTTGCGAGATCCCTGTACTGTGCATTCTTATATGGGACACCGTGTATACTTATTATTATTATTATTATTATTATTTTTTAATATTCTGCACCTTACGCTAAATACAAAAGTTGTAGGTTTTTGCATATTATCTTTTTAAATTGTCTGAAAAAACAATTGTAAAATCGTAAATATCAAATGTTGACAGAAAATTGAATTGGTCAGTGGAAAACGGGCCCATATCCAAAAACCAAAATTTTACAGGATAAAAAACTGAATATCTAGAGGTTTAATTTTAAAGCCGTTTTTTAAGAGACATCTTGTTTTAATATCTCCTAACAATATCAATTTGATATATTTTTAAAATATATTGCTTTTTGTTTATTTTATAAATAATTTTAAAAGTTATATATTTGGGCCCTTGTTCCACTCAAAAAGAAAAAACATTGTTTTATACTAATTATATTTTTTATTTTTATTTTTATGTATATTTATATTTATATATTTTGACAAAACAACAAACTAACTATATTTTTAGCCGTCAGTCTCATCGCCGGCACCGTCTTCGTTTTCCATACTTGATCTAAGGCTATGGTAGAACGTAATAGCTTCTGGATCTGTAAGATACTTAACGAGTTGCAAAATGTTTTGTAACTTTTCTTTTTTAATTGGCAAGTCAGAATTGTTGAGTGATTCAATAGGTAACGGGATCGGACTTTGAACCCCTGGCTTAAGTAAAACAAAGTTGTCACCAAATAAATTTTGGAGCGAAGCAGAGGCTTCCACAAACAAGTCTGTAGCCTTAAAGATAAATAGTTTGTACTTTGTAATCTGAAATTTTAATCTCTCTTTGCTTACAGTTTTTTTAAAGTATCCGTCAAAAATCATTAAAATTTTTTACCATCGTCTGTTTAAGCATTATTAATAAACACTCGCGCTTCGAAAACGGAACACTAGGTGGCGCGCGGCGCTGACTGCAGAACTGATTATATACTATTTCCGCAAGCATTCCGATGTGGCTTGATTGGCAATAAGTATTGGTGCAGTGTGTTATAGTATTGGACAGTCCGTGGACTACAGGCCCAACTACACCAATTGGGCCCTTGTTCCATTTTCCTAAAAATTGACAGATGACTTCCTCCGTCTACCGTACACATAAATGGGCCCTTCTTCCGTTCACTTATGCGTCTTGATAAGTATTAGCAAAAAATAAATAAAACTGAAAATCGAGAATTTATGTATATGGGCCCTTGTTCCAATGACCGATTCAATTGTATTTTTTAAATAAAACATCCTGTATATTATCGCATTTTTAGATTCTATGTACAATTCTAGACACATTTTATGTATAATATCATTTTCCTACATATCTTCAACTGTTCTAAAAATGTTGACATTTGAAAATTGGAATTTTTACTGGCCTAAAAGGCTATACAAATTTAAAAAAATAATACATCAGCACAAATTTCAATATTCAGCTGCTAATATCTCAGTAACAGTTGTTGCAGATAGGAATAGGACATGATACATGAAATGTGTTTGGCATTTTGAGTAAAACCTGAAAATGCAATAATATGCAGGGTGCTCTATTAAAATAACAACAAAATTTCATATTTATGATGCTCAATAATGGTTTTTTTATATCTTTGCGCAAAAAAAATCTTGTTTAACATTACCATCTAGAAGACTTAAAACTCACCATACTTGCCAAGAAGTACTGC
>MU189550.1:0-10492 GCA_016904865.1 Pissodes strobi | reverse complement strand
ACACCAGAAATCCATTTTATGTATGGAAATCAAATCCACAGAAATCCATGAAATCCACAGATATCCATTTGTTACTGTCGGACTAGATCCACGGAAATCCATATGAAAGCACACCAGAAATTCAGAGCTGTTTATCCCTCGAATATGCCTCATTATAAAGTAAGTTAATAAAAAAAACAGAAACAACCAAAACTGACATGCGTAGGGGGCATGCTCTCTATCTCTAAATGTTTTTTATAGATGCTCATGATAAGAATTAAATATGTAATGTTTTAATTTTGTGCTTATAGAACTTGTTTTTTTTTAAATTATTTTGTCCAAATACCTATAAAGTTTGTATTGTAGGTACCTAGCCAAATATACTTATTTCATCTTTTTAGGTAAATGTGCTAATTGGGATAGCCACTAGTTTATATTTTGTTTTTACTGGAAAATATTTAATTTATTGTGAATGGCCTATGTGATGGAGTATGACTGAAGTTTCATCGATCATTGGTATAATTTATTTAACATGCAAAGGTCACAGCAATGGGCAAGAGGGCAAGTTTATGCAAATTATTTAATTCATATTCATAATTTAACAGATAAATAATAAAAGTTAAAGCAATTGGATCCACTTAAGGAAATAGTGGAGTCAATAAAGTAATATCAGCTTACAAATTAAATTCAAATACACGTAGCCTAAGAGTATTGTATATAAATTAATTATGAATAACGATTTTTGTCAAAAGGTTATAGTTACATTTTAAAATATAAATAAACAAAAACAAGTGTTTGGCTCTCATTACCCCCGCGCTGAGGGTAATGAGAGTCACTCTATTCATTTATTTTCTTATGTATAAAATATTATGAAACTAACTCAATTTCTGAAAAAAGTAACTTTTATTGATGAAAATGTAATAAAACATTGTAACGCTTTGAAAAATAAAATCATACACTATTTTTTGTATAAACAAAAGTCGCAAACATAGCCTTGTGCATTTTCTACACCAGAGCATTCTGCGTGTGTCCACGTCCCACAAGATGTACAGCGGTACCAAAGCTCATTATTTTTTCCTACGTCATCACATATAACACAGACACTTTCGTCGTCACTGAGGTCATCAGATTCATTGTCATCACATAGATCTTTTTCGTTAATATCTTCGTCTTCTGACGACTCTTCAATTTTACGTTTTTTTTCTTTTCGACTTTTAATTCCAGGCTTGCTGCTTTTGGTTTGAATAGCATTATTTAAATTCTGTTTGGTTTTATTTTAATTTTTTTAGAATTACGTTTCTTTAATGCTAAGGTACCCTCGGTCACTGATAATGGAGACACATGAAATACTTGTCTTTTGATCTTTTCTTTATTCTGTATAATTTTATTTCCACTTGTTTTATTCGTCATTTTATATTTTTTTTCTTCACGATCCATTCTCTTTTGTTCCTTGGTTTCGAAAAATTCTTTCATAGGCGTGTCGGTTAAAATTTCAGAATGTTGTTTTTGTCTTCAGTTTTTATTTCTATCATCTTGTTTTTCTGGCCGTGGTGAAAGTATTGAAAGTATATCAGATACTGAGGACACATTGGTGTCCTCTTTCATCTTGCCAATGTGAACAACCAGGTTTAGGTTGGGGAGAGGCATTTTAGGCAATACCGGTTCCCTCTTTGCCTCCTGGCAATTCTGGCGTTGCCTCTCGCCGATTTTCAGGAAGCATTGTTTCGGATGACTCGTTTTGATCTTCATTTATACAAGGCGGTGGGGCTGAATCGTATACAAATTCCTCGTCTGTAAAAATGTCTGGCCGCAACGGAAAAATGCATGTGCACCTAAAACCCGATACGCCTTTGTCAACTGAAGCAACCTTACAATAGGCTTTATTTAAAAGACTTTCAATATCGTATGGAGTTATCTGAATTAAAATGTTTGACTTCATGTAGCAATCGCACTTTAGAGGACCGAAAAAAGTCACGTCCAGTGGTTGCATTCGGTGCGATGAATGAGGTGGTAGTGAAAGCATGGTAATATAATTTTGTTTACAGTATTGGTAGGCTGCAAGGGTCGCGTGGCTTGAATGGTTGTCCAGTATAAGTAGCAAGGGCTGGTCTTGGCTAGATTTTACGAACTTTACAAAGTGTTTAAGCCACAATTCAAACATCGCATCATTACTCCAACCATTAAAGGTAACTTGATAATTAGCATCACGAGGGCCATCTTTAACAAGCAGTGGTGAATGTCGCTTCCTGGGAAAAATAAAAAACGGAGGCACAAAACTCCCTGAAGCGCTCATGCCGCAGATCACAGTCACATTTTAGCCACGTTCCCAACTGGTTGCCGAACCGATCTTTTTTTGTCCTTTCTTAGCTAGTATTATGCCAGGTTCTTGGACTGTTGTTATTCCAGTTTCATCCATGTTGTAGATGTTTGATTTTGGAAAATGATGTTTGGAGATTACGGTATTAAGGTTTTCGAAAAAGCGAGTCACTTCCTGTCTGTTAAATCCTTTGATACGGTTTATACCTGTAGCTTCCGGTTTACGAACGCTGATCATAGGATTTCGGCGCGGAAAGCCTTCATGCCAATCTCTACCTGCTAACTGCTTTTCCTTGTTAAATGGATGCACTATCTTTAGATTCTCGGCAAATTTATAGGCAAGTCATATTGGCAAGCTTGACTAGATGTGCTGCCATTTCCTTTACTTCCTGTATTGTAAATACAGAATTTCGACCAAGTTTTGCGGGACATTGTAGCTTATCTTTTTTTAATCGCTTCTGAAGTTTTTGGTATGGGATGCCACATCGAGCTGCTGATTTTCTTACACTCAATCCTTCAACGACTAATTGACCAGCTCTTGGTAGGTTTTCGACGGTCCAAGAAAACTTTGTGGTTTTTCTCTCCCAATTTCGAGGCATCTGGAACCAAGTTTGTTATCAAAAATTGAAAACTAAATTTAAACAAAACTGTGGGGTAATCGGAGCCACTATAAATTAGTGGCTCCCATTACCCTAAAGTACAAAATAACCGTTAAAAAATTTAAAAAATAAAACAATATATTTAAACTATAATTCAAGTAGAATATCTAAATCTGCATACCTCTAGAAGTATCCCTATGAAATATAATATATGAAATAATTAAAATTAGTTCTACTTACGGTGTATTGAAGTTGCACGAGGCACTAAAGCAGGCTACGTGGAAAACACAAACGCACCCGTTGACTATCAGAAATGAACTGATTTAGGTTGCGGTAGTTGTTGGCGACTCTTGAGGTCTAAGACCAAGAACCGACTGCGTTCACAAATTATATTACGTCCTCGAAACCAGAAATATTGTGGTGGCTCCCATTGCCCACTGGCTCCCATTCCCCCCGCCCCTCTAGTAGCAAAGATCTATATGTATAGATCTTTGATAGTAGTGTACGTTTGCGGTTCTAGACCAATTTAACCTCAAAACTAGAACGACTTAAATGTGGTGCATCCAATAATTTTTTGGCTTAAACTACTCTATAAGACACCCCCTTTCTAGAAATGTTGCATAAATCCGCCTTACTCCCTAGAAGGTATACTTAGGTACTTACCTATGAAAATTATGGCAACAGGAAACCCAAACTAGTTAATACACAGAAAACCCAAACTAGTTAATACACAGGAGATCACTAAAATAAAAGTTTGTAAACGTAGAATGGCGGATTGACCCACCGACCGAAAAAGAACAAAACAATTTCATTTGAACAAAACATCAAAAGAAAAGGACGCCGCCGTTTGCTTGTTTGGCGGGTTGTGCTTGACTTATGTTATGAATGACTTGACATTTGACAAGTGACAATTGACGATCCATTGCCGACTGCGACCTACATGCGTGATCGGTTAACGCTCTGCGAACTAAAAGAGTTTGCTGGGAGCAGAACACCACGTTATCTATTAGTTGGAATAATTATAGGCCCGGTCACGTAGTCGTGTAATCTTTTTGCTCGCAGTCACCAACAACGCTGCCATATTTCATGCTTGTTACGATTCTAGTCCGTCCCACCCAAGAAAAACTAGAGATTTATTGTTCTTGGGTCCGACCTGGCGATGAAACACTATGAGTAGAGGTGTTATTGGATGACATCATCTTTGATGTGATATATAATTTTACAAAAATTTGTTTTTTCCAATAATTTAAAAAATTGTATCAGATCCAAACAAAAAAGTTGAGAATATATTTCAATAAGTGATTGAAAAAATATCTGGTAACGTCGATCCTACAATATACATTGCTATTTTCGAACAACATTTCATCATAGCTAACCCAAGTTGTCTTCTCTCACTCAACAGAAAATTGAGAGAGAACAGTCAACTCGGTTAGTTTTCTGAATAGCTAAGAAATCGCCCTGTACCATGATACAATAAACGGAAGGTATGAAGGAAGGTCTCAAATTCGTTCGCTCCGCGCAGTGACGTCATTGCGTGATTGGCTTCTATTGAAATGCATACGTTTAAAGGCACATAATCATTATGTTTTACCTATTTTCTCTATTTATCAAGAAAATTTGTGTTCTGGGTGAAATTAAAAACTAATTATTACATATTAATATTATTTATTTAATAAAAAAAACTAATATTCAACATAACTTTTATGATGAATGAATCAAAATAGTTGTATTAAAAACAGCTTCTTTTGAAAAACGTAATAAACTTTTACTTTTATCTAAAAAACGTTTATTGAGTATTGGCGAATCGAGAGCAAAAAAAGGAAATCGATCATAATATTTTTTCTTAAATAATAATTTTAGTCATCTTTCTTTTTTTAGAAATTGTTAAATTTATCAAATCCTGATGGTAGCAAGACCATTAGAGATGGATTAAAATTAATTTCACATTCCTATCTTAACTTTTCAAGAGCTATCTGATGGTACTAATTGGCAGGTGGTACCATGGGTACCAAATCTGGTACCTCTGTAGGTACCACTAGCAGGTGGTACCATGGGTACCCAATCTGGTACCTCGGTAGGTACCATTGGCAGGTGGTACCATGGGTACCAAATCTGGTACCTCGGTAGGTACCATCAGTTAGCACCATCAGATAGCTCTTGAAAAGTTAAGATAGGAATGTGGAATTAATTTTACTCCATCTTTAATGGTCTTCCTGCTACCAATGTGAAAAGAAGCCAAAGTACCGATTTTCAACTGCTTATAGATTTTAAGTAGAATCCAAAAATGTAATAAAATATAGAGTGTTTCATTTAAAAAAGTGTAACTTTCTTTCACCACCCTGTATGTAAAAGTAACGATTAAAAAAACACAAAAAAGTAAAGATCGTTACTAGGAACAACTTTTGCATTTCATTTTTTTGCAACCATCGTAGTCTTCGAGATAAGGTATAGGCCCGTCTTAAACGGGCCACCCTGTACATAGTCATCTTCCTCAAAATGTTTTGAGCAAATACGTGAAGAAGTTTTATTAAATTTATCCTTACGAAAATACAGGTGAACCCATTTACTACACATATTTTGTCTTTGGGAAAAGTGAAACACCTTATATTCCTATCAAAGTTTTTGCCTTGGTTATCCACCTTACATCCGTCCACAGCACACCTCATTATTAAACGATTTTTAATTAAAAATACCAACAAACACCGTCTAAGGAACAGTAACGCCAACAAAATTTAAATATAAAACATACGAATCTCAAATATAAAGCACACGTTCGTTCATGTTGTAAATGCCGGCCGGCGCGCGGCGTCAAGCAACGCTCGCAATGACGTCACAAGCGAATCGTCGCCTGTGCGATATCATATCTTACATTTATTGTATCATGAGTACCCACTATTCAGAAACGTTTTTTTAGTTATCTGTCTGAATTCTCTGGTCTGGTATATCCACTCCACCATCACATACCTACCCACCATCGAGAAACAAACCCGGAATTTATTGTTTTAAATATATTTAATATATTTTAAATATTATTATTTTTTCAAAATAACGAGAAACGAGAATACAAGATAAGAATAGAATTGCATTTTTATTAAGTGCTGGTAAACGGTCGATTTTCAACTGTCAATATTTCAAAAATAGTAACAGATAGGTATAGGACATTATTTATGAAATATGTCTAGAATTCTCCGCAAAATCCGAATATGCAATAATATATAGAGTGTTCCATTTAAAAAAATAAAACTTTGTTTAATCCCGCATTTGTGGAGCACCCTGTATACAACTGTGCTATACCACAGTCCACATCATACCCTTAATTTTTTGTATTTGACGTTTTAATATGCAATAATATATAGGGTGTTCCATTTAAAAAAATTAAACTTTGTTTAATCCCGCATTTGTGGAACACTCTGTATACAACTGTGCTATACCACAAGAAACTTCACATCATACCCTTAATTTTTTGTATTTGACGTTTTTTTTTCTAAAACGTCAATTGAGAAAGTTAAAGGGGGGTTCCATTTCTAGTGAAACTCCCGGTACATGCTAGTCATATAACATACACATTCAAACATGAACATGATTTTAATAATAATATACTCTTCATATATAAAAAATTTACTGAAAAACAACATTATGCAGTGGATATTCTTATAACGAGCGTATACTATTCCTAAAATAATGCACCTAAAATCACTTAGAACGCATATTCTTCGAACATACAATGTTCTTTTTTGTTATCTGGGTTACACATTCTAAAGCCCACACACATCCCAAAGATAGTGCAGGAACTGCCAAATGTCCGCCTCAATGATATCTGATGTTATATGAAAAACAAACGTCTCATAGAAGTCACAAAAGAACATCCACAGTAAATCTGGGAAAGATCTTCAAGCGACAGTATTTAGAATGTCACCAGTCGATGTACCTGTAGCATTCCAATTCGAACGCGCTTTTAGAGGTTCTATAGATATTATATTTTAATGGCAGAGGACATGCTTTTGAGATGTTAACTGGACATCCAACTTATTTGATGAATATATCGGAAGGTTCATAATTGAATGCCAATCTTTGATAAATTTAAGAAAAAAAAAGTTCATATGAACAAATCTAATGAATATTTCTCGTTAATTTGTGTAAGCTTTCTGTTTCCAGTTTTAAGAAAAAAAGGTCATATGAAATTATCTAATTAATGTTTCTATTTAATTTGTTTAGGCTTCTATTATACAGATATTTCACTTCTTCCAGAAACAATTTTTAGTTCTTCCAATGATATTCATCTGGGTACCTATGTGTATATGTATATATACATAACTATAGAAAAGAAAACAAATTTGTCAAACTCAGTCTGTAATTTCCAACTTAAATAAAATGTAGAGAAAAACTAGAAAGATCTATTACTGTCCTGATGCAATGAACGCCGATTTACCCTTTACTTACTGTGTACTCGGCCTTTTCTTCACCTCCTGTTCATTAGCTATAACCTGGTTCGCAGTAACAGTGTGTTGACACCCTAATTTTGACGTAAAATAATTTCCTTGTACACTTGGGCAACCACCCATATTTCGCTACCTAGTCGAAAACCACTTTATTCCTCTTACCAGTACTTACTTTCTATTCTCAGGTATATTAAATATAATTAAATGAATGTAAGCCACATCAGTGATGTTGTAATAAAATAATTGAAAGGCAGCTTTTTTATAGTGGCTAAATTTATTCGCTTATTTTTTTAATATGACCTCGTATCTACAGCGCCAGACAATCAGAACTGGCACATTAAAAGAAAATGACACTGGTATTATTAATTAGACACTGTGCATTTTTTTCAGTGTAGCAACTTTCCTAGAATATTATATTTTACTAGCCAGTCAACAATTATGGAATAATAAAATAAATTTCAATCAGCAATATTCTTTTCCGCGGTGGATTAATTAAATAAAATACGAAGTATGATAACACTAATTATTTAATGGGATACTCTTATAATTATCGAATACTACAGCAATAAATGTTTCCCAATATACAGGCACTCTACGCCTCATCATTTAAATTAAACTTACTATCTAACTTGAGCACTGAATTGTTTTACTGAAATACTCATGAATTTCTTGCCAATAGGCAACGATAAGTGTTTTTAAATATATACTCAGTGACATTAGAAGTGTTACACCCAGAAGGAATAATGTCTTGAACTTGATTTTTTGGCAATGTGGTGGTCTTACATAAAGAATGAAACGATAACATTTGCAAGGAATTTTATTAACATGTAATCCAAAAAAAAATTAATAATGTGTTTGGCGACCCCGTAGCTGAGTACACTCCTGTACACGTCTAGCCATCGACAAAATGAGATGGTCGATGTCTCCTTGTGGCACCTCGTTCCAAGCAACTTGAACCTCGTGGATTAAGTATGCCAGAGTCTGTGGAGGATGGGGCAAATTGGACAGTCTTCTCCCCATCATATCCCACACATGTTCGATGGGATTTAAATCGGGCGAACGGGGTGGCCACGGCAAAACATTAACGCCAGCTTCTTGGAGAAAGTCCATAGTTCGACGAGCAATATGAGGACGTGCGTTGTCTTGCTGAAAAAGGACGCGTGGGCGGCCATCTAGATAAGGCAGTAAAGTGGTTTGTAGAACATCTTCAACATAACGTGCAGCTGTCATACTGCCTCGAATAAACAAAAGGGGTGATCGACTACCATAAGCAATAGCCCTCCAAACCATAACTCCAACAGTCCTGTGTACATGCCTCTCAACAGCAAACCCAATATCACGTCGTTCTCCACGGTGGCGTCTTACCCTTCTACGACCATCGTGCATACCTAGACAGAATCGCGATTCGTCGCTGAATATGACGTTACGCCATTCTGCCTCCCAATGCTGTCGTTCTCTGCACCAGTTCAAACGTTGACGACAGTGGTCCGGATTGAGAGGAAGCACTAATCGTGGACGGTATGAAAGGAGTCCAAAGGCTCGAATGCGGCGATATAATGTACGCATAGTAACAGGTCTACCTTCTTCTCCAAACCATTGGTCAGCGACTTGACGCGTTGTAGCACAACGGTCTCGAAGAGCCAGTTGCCTAAAGCGCCTATCTTGACGCTCTGTGGTACGTCTCGGTTGACCAGTTGATCTTCTTCGTGTTCCTCTACCTTCTTCTGTCCACACACGACACACACGCATTACCGTCATTGCAGTACAATTAACACGACGGCCAATTTCGCGATAGGATAAACCAACATCTCGATATGCAACAATTCTACCTCTGTCAAAATCGCTAACATGGTGGTAATTTTGATGTCTTCGAACTCGAGGCATTTTGTTACGCTTAACACAAGCAGAGAGACTAGCAATAACTAAAAATATCTGTACTATTCAGCATTCATAAACCGTTTTTTTCACAAAATAAATAAACGATAAAAGTTTGTGTTTGCAAAAACTGTTAAAGATAAAACGTTGATATTGTTATCATATCATGCTTTAAATATGGCCATTCTGTTGCCAAAAAATCAAGTTCAAGAAATTATTCTTTCTGGGTGTAACGCTTCTAATGTCACTGAGTATACAAGCAATCTACACATTATGCTTTAAGACTAAATTTACTGTCTAACTTGAGCACTGAAATGTTTTACTGAAATACTCATGACTTTCTTGCCAACAGGCAACGTTGAATGTGTCAAATATACAAGCAATCGACACATTATGCTTTAAGACTAAATTTACTGTCTAACTCGAGCACTGAAATGTTTTACTGGAATACTCATGGAATTCTCTTGCCAACAGGCAACGCTAAATGTTTTCAAATATACAAGCACTTTACACATTATGACTTAAAACTAAACTTACTGTCTATCGCTTAATGTTAACTCAGAACCTGCTACTGAAACCTTCATTGCTTCTGTTCGACCACTTTCCCTCGACGGCTGACGAATTTTCAACAACGTTTCTTTACATTACTTTTTGAACCGACGACATGAATTTACTTATTTAGTTAGTTATTTCCGCGAGCCTTGAAACTGAAAGACACTACTTTCGGTTTGGTCACAACTAAGACCATATTGTCGACTAGAAAATAAGATTTTAAACTTTTTAACTAAATTTCGGCATAGTGACCAGCTACAACTGATATTTCTCGGAAAATTTTGGTTTTGGCCATAAGGACTTACTGCAACTGGATTTGAGAATATGACTGATTTTTCTTCGATAAGGTCACGCTTTTATAGCAGGATTTTTATAGTTCGCCCAGCCGTTGTTGACCCTCGAAACGCATTCAATTGCATGCGTTTCGAAGGTCAACAACGGCTGGGCGAACTATACGCATTTCGTCCCCTAACCCAGAAAAGTCTGGAATTTGAACACCTGCATCGGTTCACGTGCGATGTTACGTCATTTGCCCTGATTTCGGCGAAAACACGATTCCAGTTCTAATTGGTTTTATTTTTCCATCTCTCCGAAGCTTTCGGTATTTTTCCATATCTAGCTTTTGCTTTTACTGCACACGCGTGTTCAAAGTTCAAGAAATGTTCTATCCCTATAAGGTAATCTCGACTTTTTTTAATTTTAATTCGCTGGACTGGAAATTAGAACCGCCCT
>MU189549.1:64004-77174 GCA_016904865.1 Pissodes strobi | reverse complement strand
TCAACAGCAATATGTCATGGCATGACCATGTTGCTAACATCGCAAAATCAGCCTCCCAGAAGCTTGGTGCGCTATTTCGCAACAAAAAACTCTATACACCGCAGCAGTTGCTCTTGCTGTACAAAGCGCAAATAAGACCGTGCTTAGAATATTGCTCACATGTCTGGGGTGCCGCACCAAAGCATATATAAAGCTGCTGGATTCCATTCAGAAGAGGGCTGTGCGTCTCGTCGGCGATCCGGAGTTGACCCGGAATCTGGATAGTCTGGAACATCGCAGACATGTGGCCGAGATGTCTCTGTTTTACAGATACTTTCACGGCAGATGTTCCCAGGATTTGGCCCGCATAATCCCGCCCCTGGCAACTCCTGTCAGACAGTCCTGACAGACGGCAGGAGCGCACCAGTTCGTCGTACAACTAGAAACACCTAGAACATCGCTTTACCAGAACTCCTTTGTCTGGCGCACTGCATCACTGTGGAACTCACTTCCAGGACATCTGTTTCCCACTAATTACAACCTACAAATATTCAAGAACCGTGTCAATCAACATCTTCACACACACACACCGCTCGTCGAACGCCATAGGATCTCCCTTTAGTGTGTGTGCCACTGCCATAAAAAAAAAACTAAGAACTAAGTAGGTAATTCCGAATACTGTGATCCATTTTATATTGTTTAGTGTTTAATAGAAATTCACGGCAAATCATTTTGTTAAAATGAATTCAGTGGCATATATTTTAAAAAAACAAACCTCTATATTATGAGGACAAGCTTAGTGTCAAACAATTGGGGAGGCCTACTTCTGATTTAGATATTTAAAAAGAAAACAAGGGAATTTAATACATATTTCAAACGGGAAAACGCATATGATAAATTTTTGTGTATTTGTGGCTTTCTATTCGACAAATTGTCAATGCTGGCCGACAATCGTTAAAGAATAAAGAATTCACTTTATTTGGGTATTTTGGGTCAGTCAAGTAGTTTCATATTCGGTTCGATTTACGTTTGCCGTTTTTCGGATTTGTATAATTAATAACAGAGGGTCAAGCGGGGAAGGATGCTGTTTTAGTGAAACGAAATAAATATATGCTTATTACAATTACATAATTAGAATTTTTAATTGAAACATTTATATCTACGGAAAAAATGGTTTGATTTGTCATGTGTATGTTTTTTATTAATTTTTCCTATATTTATTCTTATTCCTAAATATAAATTTATATCTACGGAAAAAAATGGTTTGATTTGTCATGTGTATGTTTTTTATAAATTTTTCCTATATTTATTCTTATTCCTAATTATAAATTTATTGGTCACAAGGGCACCACGACCTTTTTGTTTTTTTAACGATTTTAATGACTTTTGGGCGAAAATTGGGCGTGGCAAATTCTCCGGAAAAGCCTGCGGCGGGCTTTTGGATGCCTTCTAGCCCTGCGCCCTTCAATCTTACCCAGGAGCTGCCACTGAGAGGCATACGATGGATACCAGATGTTGTACCAAAGAGAGGAATACGTAAATCGTTTCTCCATCGGACAATGCTTCAGGAAAGAGAGATGCCTCAACCTCTACATATTTATAAAAGTTCATATAGAAGCAGTCAATAAGAGTTGCGTAAAATTGATTTATGCCTGTAGAGCTAGAAATAAATGCGTTTTAGGCCAAAACAATTGTACAGGTTATTTAGATTTAGGGCTACTGTTGATTCTGAGTCTTGAAAATGATTTATATTAAAATCAACATCAAGCAAACGTCTTAACCTCATTTGTAATTTAGACAGAAGTATTTCATGCTTTGCTAGGAAATAGTCGACCTTGGCAAGTGGTGACCTGTATAAGCAAATTATGTATAAATTATGGCTTTTAGGCTTGATCCGTGGTAATTAAAATTCATTCACTAATATAAATTCATTTGGTTTGCTCTTGTAGTGAGCCTCAAGTTTAAAGCTAAAACAAAAACAGTCAAGCATTGAAGCTCTAGTTTTAAAGCCACGCTACTGAAGGGAGCCCGACTCGGGCAACGTTTTCTCTAAGTCTTTTATTTAATTCCAATATACGACGGCGTGTTGGCATCACAGTAGAAATCATTTAGTTAACTGCGATGTCAATATTTTGAGAAAAATTTCACGATTTCCAATTTTGTCACATTTTGACTCTTTTTCTCAAAAAAAATCTCAACATTTCGCCTTTTTGCTATTCGATTCGATTCACTCTAGCTGGAAAATATGGAGCTCTGATAAATCAGCTGTAAAGTCGATGATGTCCCGTTCAAAAAAAAAATCATAAACGGAGACTTTGAAGCAGAATTATTGAAACATAGACAAGCTTAATCCGTACTACCGGCCTGCAAAACGTTTTTCTTCTTGAAGTTAAAAGTAAAGAATTTTAATTAAAAGGAAACCTAGCTCCGGAGAGTCGTATTGCAAATGCCCGGCCCCGGTAGTGGGGTCGTTAGAGCGCCACCAGTTCTTTCCAACTGAACTGAAAAAGCTCCGCGAGTGTTGTGCAGAGTGGCTAGGCCCGCTTACTAAATCAAAAGGTACTTAATCTCAACTTAACAAGAAAACACAATCTACAATTTAAGGAATAATCTATTTGCTACTAATGTTTTTTTTTGAAAACACAGCAACAATTCTGTGGTAAAATGACATGTTAAAGACAAAAGAATGTCAAATGACTATTAAATTTAACTGATAATTGGTACAATATGGTGCTTGTACGGAGACCAATTCTGTTGTTAATGCTCGGTACGGTATTCCTTACAACTAAATGCGCTAAATACTACAAACCGAAGTGATAATTTTGATGTTAACTAAGCTAATTACATATATGTATGCGTGCGCTAGTAGCTGCATCAATTATAAATATAGCAATAAAAATATGTAGCGATGAACGGCCACAATAATTAATTCAAATGACTCGATAAATTAATAAAAAGAATAAATCTTGAATAAAACTATTGAACGCTTGGCTGTCAATGCTTGATTTATAATATAAAGAGAGAAAATTCAGAGCGGTTATATTACTCGATAAATGAATGAAACGAATAAAATTATTGAAACTGTTTTAAAGCCCGACTGTCAATGCTTGATTTATATTCAAATATTAGAAACTAATCGGCAAGAAAAATAAATGATTTAATGTAACTTAGCTCTTTTGAGGCACAATCTATAGTGCAAAATTCATTATGACATATCACAAAAAAAAATAAATAATAATACAGATAAATGCTTCTGTACGATACCCTTTAGATCCGTCAAACTCTGGTGGAGACGCCGGGCACCTGTTGGTACTAATATGGCACTGGCATTGAGGGTTGAACCCGAGTATAACAAACCAACGAGTAGCGACATAAAGCGTCGGCACCTTTGATGTTCAAGGGACCGATTCCGGCAGAGCCGATGACAGTTGGACACCATATTTGTAAACTGCTCAAACCATGAAGTGGCTCGAAAGGAAGCGACTCTGTGACTACACTACAAAAAACTTGAAGTGGAAAATATGCTGAAGTTTCATATTTGAATCTGACTCAGTAAAATTTAAAACTTTTCGATAATTAGTGGTTTTCCTACTTCCTGTCACCTTTGTCGATAATAATTTCTGAAAGCTTTCATCATAAAAATATATATTTCTTCTACGATTTGTTGATCAAAGGAATCTCAATATTTTCTTGGAATTTTATTTAAAAATTACTTTCCTTTAGTGAGGGTGCGTTGAGAGAAACCCAAACCCACGTATTTCATGATTTCATTTATCATGTTAAGAAGTTGCTGTGTCAATTTTTAACCTAAATAATAGCACTTTGAGCTTACACGCGCCTGGTTTAGAAGTTATTGAAGAGGTGTAGCAGAGGTTTTTGATAGGTAGTAGAAAAAGATATATTGTACGACGTTTTCAGCGGTTCTCAAATAGACATTTCTTGTTATACTAGTTTCAGCAACTTCTTGTTATTATTAATAGTACTCCATTTCTTTAAATTACGATAAGTTATATTTACAAGAGTATTGGGTAAATTTTTTGAACCTTTGAAACGTGGAGGAAAATTAAAACTTGCAACAGCACAACCAAAAAGTTTTTATTAATTAACTGTTACCAGTAGGCTGATGAGTTGTTAGTCAGGAGTACTTACTTACCCCCGTTGTCTTAACGGATTTTACCCCTTACACCCACTCTTATGAAGACAATGTTGTTAAATTATTAATTTGAATAAAAGACAACAATTTTCACTAGTCTAACAATGTTTATTAATCAAAGGTTATTGAAAGTAAATTTGTGGCGTAGATTTCGGCAGAAATGCAACTAAAAATGTTTAATAAACAAATTTTGACATACGGGTACAACCAAAAATAAAAAATTACCATATAAAGGCAACTTGTTCGACCCTCCTCCGTCTCGGTACTCTATTTACACTGTTAACAGATATACTCGGTAAAAATCCTAGCAGAAGCATTTAAAGGAAAAAAATTTGAACTGTCTTCCCAAGCACATGAACTTCGGTTAACTTAACAGAATCTAGGACTCAATACTGATCACGTAATGCAAATGCTTTTAATTATTTATAGTGAAAGGTCGATGTGCATTACATTTATTATTATATAATTATACCTACATATACTAATAAGACAACGAATATAATAATGCTTATAATAAATTAGTGGTTGCTATCATATAAACAATACTAGATTTAAACTTTACGGTAACAATTTACCGTTACATACCACTATTAATAAACCATACAAAAATAAATATGAGAACAATATTACTCAAATCTATGAGCACAAATTATCAATACCATATCTAGATCAAATAACTTTAAAAAAAAATGCTAATACATAGAACACACACAGCTAGCTCTAAACGCTACTATTTACATACATACATACATAAGTTTTCATAAATCAGAGTAAATTATTATGAAATGAAAAATGCAATAATTTTTATCAACTATACATGTGATAGGATTTTCAATTTCCGAATGCCTTTTTTATCAGAACTATTACATTTGAGATGTCTACAGTATAATTCCTCTTAACCGGCCACCTCGGAACTACGCAAGTGGCCGGTTGTCATTTCGGCCGGTTAATCCGACGTGTACCTGCATGTATATTTTTCACGTGGAAAAAATATTTTCAGCACATTTTTTGCAAATAAAAAGTTAGAAAGGTTTCTTATAAAGACGTATTTACTCGTAGATTTGAGTCTACCTACATACATATTACATTATTTGAATAACAGTTTTTAGAACAAATTTACATAATATTATCGTTGACTGATTTATCCCAACGTTAAGTTCGGCACAAAATTTCGTTACGGATTCACCATTATCAGTATTATATACGTATGTAAACAACCCGGTTAATCCGTCGGCCGGTTAATGCGAAGCCGGTTAAGAGGAATTATACTTATTATTAAATTTTAAAGAATAAAATATTTTTAGTCTTATAAATAGTTTTAATACAAACAACTGGGGAAAATTTGAACAGGGATGGAGAAATTGTACTTTTTCAAATATATTCACGAGATAATTAGATTTTTTTTCGCCTGTACCTACATATGTTCTCAAACTGCGAATTGAAAATACTTTCTGGTGGTGATGATAAACCACCAAAAGTACTTTTGGTTGCATCAAAAGCTTTAAAATGCGACAGAAGTTTGTCTACATCAATACTAGTAGATTCTCTGCTAAAAGCATAGCAAATGTCACATGAATGTACTTCCAGACACATTTTCATCAAATATCCACAGACATAATAGAAAGCATTCTGTGGTGGAATGGTTTCTTTACGGTAATTTCAATCAGGCAAGCAAATTGCTGCAGTTAATGTTTCCGACTCCTTATTAATAATTTCTACCATGTCCATGGATTTTAAACTAATGAGAACATCATTTAAATTCTCCCTACAATTCATGTGATTTTAGTGGAAATAATTCTGCACAAATAATTATCTAAAGGCACTTTGAAACTGTATTGATGTGGGATTTATGCAATTGCCTCCCTGCTGCGTTAAAGGATTTTCTAAACAATCTGGTTTTAAGATATTTATACCCACAGTTTAAAAGTGCTTGCCATACACTGAGAAGACTTCTTATTGTAATAGACCAGCATTTAATAATCTTGACCATTTTTGTTTATTACCTTTAAATTTGGCAAAAAATCCAAAGCTTCATTTAAAATTTCTAACTGTGAATCAGGTCTGTCAAATACATTCTTAAATTTATAAGAATTATTTAATGATAAGAGATCAAAAAGATTATTAATTTATTCTACAATTTCAATTGTTGCAAAAGCTTCATTTGGAAGTGCACCCAAACTGGCAATGAGTGGCTCAAAAGTTGAGCGGCATAACTCACTCTCATTTTTTCAAAACTTATGGGATTAAGGTCAGAATTAGTGAGTTTGGATGCACACCTGCAGAACTGCTTTTTATCACATTATTTAATAAATGACCAAGGCGTTTTTCTACCTTGAAAGTAAAAGGTGTGCTGCCTTAAGTTAGTGCGGGTGGCCTTAATTAAATGACATGGGTCAAAAATATAGAACATATTCTCACCTCCTACCTAAAACTCTGTATTTTCAGGTGTAATTCCTAAACATTTAGTCAAATCAATAAAATTTGAGCCCATATCACTTGCTATGCCTTCCACTTTTAAATCAATATTCCTCAAATTTAAAATACAATCTTCTAAAATTAAACGAAGTTTAGCACCATTTGGTTGAGTGCCTACAATCGATACAAAGGATGCAGTGTTTATCCTTATCAGTCATTGTCTTAATTTTGATTTCAAGGGCCTTATATACTGATTTATTGTGTAGTCCTGGTTGACATTGCAGCTTTTCAGCATATATAGTTGGTAAAAGGTGAGGAGGTAGAACACGATTATCTATTATTAAGTTCATTGGTTAAATATCATCCAAATTCACCCATTTTGTTTCTTCATCTTTTGAAATACTAGGACCTGAAAGTGATAATGAGAATGAAGGTATTGTTGATACAGTATTAACAGCAAGCATAATGCTATTTAGTTGCAGTCAAACAATATCATGTTAGACCCAATAAAGTGTCTGACAAATTTCAATTAGTACAACTCAGATAAAAACCGGAACTATTTATGTGACCAGTAGGTGCTTTCTGTTGGGTACATGACTCATAAAACCTGGTAGTGTTTCTAGTACATATTGTTTATTGAATTAATGTGATTATAGGACGAGGTGAAATATCTGAATTTTGACTACCTATCAGGGTAATTACTGTTTCGTAACTCACTTGTAACTAATAAATCCAACCAATAAAATTATTCTAATCATGGAATTCAAAATGCTGTTGCTAAATTCAGTCATAATGATTAGACAAACAAAACAGCTGTAGCAGTTTGTGCCATTAGAAGCAATACTAATACTGTAATTTTTTTATAATCAATGAATAATTGCTATTAAAGATTTACCTGGAAGGTTCTTGATTTTCTTTGGTGGTTCCTGAGATGAATCTTGACTTGTCTCTAATGCCCGTAGTAGATATTGACCAAATATTGTAGAAATTGCATCAGGTACCAAGAGCTTTCTTTCCTGCAGAAGTTATCTTAGAAAAATACTTTTCCTCAAAGTGAACTTCGCATAGTCTATTTGCCATCATCTGTTTAACTGGCTTACGCAGTATATCACTTCTGATAGAAGCTTCTGCCCAGACTTTGGCACTGAAAAAAAATCTCATTAGATTTATGATAACTGTAATTTATAAAACTGAAAAAAAATATTTTTAACACAAACTTGGTCTTTCTGCAGTTTTTGATTAAAATACAGGGGGGCAGAAATTTTAAGCCTGTCATTATACTCAGAAAATTAAGCATTTATAACACATCGAGGCACATATTGCAGTTTTGGTATGCCAGCTAACTTCTGCAGGTGGCGTGTTTTAGAATTTGAAATCAAAATGTAAGTTGATTTAAATTAAACATCTACAGATTTGGCAAAACTAGAGTACCTAGAGGAGAACCCCCAAATATCAAGTGTGATGTAATTATGTTATAACTTTATCAATATAAACTCGTCTATGAATATCAAATTACCTATTCTTCTCTGATACATCATTTACAAAATCCTTGAAAGAATGCAATACTTTTATCTGTGAGTGAAAGCATACTGGAATATATTTTTATTTCCAGCACCCAATATATTTTTTAGCTGAAATATATTATATTTCATATCGAATTCCAATGTCTTAGTTTTACAATGAAGGCCTAGAGTTCAAAATATTCCATTAGGTTTTCGTTGTATCCAAATAACAAAATAGTCAGTTCTTATTGAAACACCCTTTATATATGTATGCTATACTTGTGCACAACAAATATTATGTTTAATAAAATAAAACAAAAAAATAAACCGAAACAAATTAAAAGTTAACAAAAATCTTACAAGGAAATACGTCTCTTAAGAGGTTGGGTTATCACATAAAAGAACTAAATAATGCTGAATTACTTACGATGTTTTAGAAACAGAATAATAAATTAATAATAAATAATAAATTCCTTTATTTGCCAACAAAATCATACATCATGACAAAGCAACGTCAAAAGCAAAAATTGCCGAATTACAGGCTGCCAAAAATTGGCAGGTTTTGTAAAAATTACTTACATTACTATAAATTACAAATTTGTGCAAAAATAAAATACATTAGGACAAAATTAAATTAAAATTAAAATTATGACCCACACTGCAGATTAAAAGTGCACATCGCTGATAAAAACTTACACCTAGAATAGAATTGTATAAATAAAATAACATAGTAAAGGTAAAAATGACTTGCAATAGAACTGTACAACACTGATACTTCACATAATTACACACATACATTAAAATATTAAAAATTAAAAATTGAAAGAGTAAAAACATTTTCTTTTGGCATATGATGTAACAGCGTTCTTAAATTGTCGTGTATTTGTTATAGATTTAATATCACTAGGTAGTGACCGGTAATGGCTTAATGGCCATATAATATCAAATATCAATTCTGCTAATTTCTATTTTGACAATAACCTGAATTTTTGTTTACAAAGATACTAATACTTAATTTTTTTTTTTTGAATTATTGGGTAAGGTAAGTTTTTTTGGCAGCAAATAACTGTTCCCAACTTGATGCCTAAATACCCATAATTCCCAACTAGCTCATTTTGGGGGCGACAACCTACAATGATATTTTTCTGTCTATTATCAAAAAATCCTTAATTCTTTGTTTGTAGTAAACTCCTTTTCAGGTATGGATTATTTGTACCAACTTGAATTTTTCTAATTTCAGGCTCTTATCCATTAGATAGTTAGGTAATGACAGGTAAAGATAACGTAGCAGCATTGGCTTTTATAGAATGGTAACAGACATGGATAAACAGAAGCATAATTACTCCCAAATATTTAGTATTAACCGAATTTGTTGTTCGGAAGATTTACTGGAAATTAGGGTATGATTCAAACTAGGATATTACCTACATCTGTGATTCAAGCGGACTATATACACGTTATGCTACTTATTTAACCAAGAAACTCATTACATTAAACAAACCGAACCGCCCTTCTATTTTTCCTTTTCCGCGGAATCGAAATCGTTGGTTAAGTCAGGTTAGGTTCTCTTTTTTTTTAGGTTACTATGAAAAATATCAAGTCTACTAAACATCAAACCCAAGCCTTACAACAAATAACTTCTACAAACTAACACAGGCCGGAATAATTTCGTTCCTTTACAATAGAATTATTTTGCTGGAAATTGCCCATAGACCCTTCATGTGAGAACAGCATAACAAATTTTATAGGAACATACTCTAATTTAGAGAGACTATTTTTAAGCACATATATGGGTGCATTATTATTCTACTTTTGAAAATTTTTACTCAATGTAGAATGTGGAGATATATGTTGTTGGATAAAAAAGAATCGTGAAACTTAGAACAGTCTAGCAATACACACTACATGTACCGAACGTCTTTTGGAATTCAATTTCTCACTTATAAATTGCACTTTTTCACTATTAATACTCCTGTATCACTATTTATCTATTCTTCAAGAGCAATTATTTAACAATTAATTTACATTTCAATTTAAAAAAAAAACAACCATGATATTGTGGGTTAGTAGCTATGTACCGGTCATAATCTTTAGAGCAAATTTGAAGAAAGATTTTCCATCTCCAGACCTAGTTGAACAGGCACGATATGCACAAGAAATACCCGGCATGATTATACACTTATTCAGTTTTAAAATTTGGAAATTACGACACAATTCAAAACTAAAACTCACTTATCGGAATTTGTAAACATTGTAACTGACGGGCTACTACAACAAAAGTCAAAAGTCAGTTTGACGGATAGACACACTATTTCGCGCTTGCGCAGAAAAATTTGGTCCCCCAGCTGTCGCTACTCGTTGGTTTGTTATACTCTGGTTGAACCCGCAGAGGTCTCGGCAATTCGATTGGCTCTAGTGTGGCCGGGAGCTAGAAGTAGCCCGGAAATTGAACTGTGGCCCGCTAATTAAAGTTCTGGCCCTGTAATTGGATTGTGGCCCGCTAATTGAAGTAGTAGCCTGGTAGTAAAAGTGGTAGCCTGGTATTTGAACCCTGAAATAACCCGATACGCATTAGACAAAGCCCCCTTACTTTAATAAAAAGCTATAGCCCCCCCGCTTGCATAAATATATTCTCTTTATAAAACAAATTCCCCCAAAAATTCAATGAATTTTCAATGACCATCAGCAAATAAAAGAAGTATTGAGGTACAGACAACTTGGATATAAAAAAGATAGGTATGAGTCACCCCTAAAAGAAAATATAAACTTCCCCATATGATCAAAACTCAAGTTACATTAAAATAATAATTGAGATTTGATAAAATGGAGTAGATAAGATAACCCAAGCAATGCAAAGCAAATGGCGGACTATGCACAAAAAAGGTTAACACAGATAAAGCAATTAAATCGTTAAGTTGGACAAGAAGACTGTAGCAATAATTACCTCGTTAGTGTATGAGGGTTACGGGAGATTCAACGGTCTCGGTCTTACTCGACGAACTCGCAAAGCCTCTAGAAATAAGGGAAAAAAACCATTGGCGTGCGTCGCGTCGTCCGCGTGCTTCATAAGCAATAGGAAAAAAAAATCCAGAAAAAATGCTTATTACAGTATTTAGATCCCGACAAATCGGTCGTGTCAAAACACAAAGAGAAACCACAATATATCCCCAATGAATGGGTAGAATTAAATCACAATATTAAAGGTTGAATATCTAAGATTGCACTCACAGCAAACCTTCTTCTCGCCTTGAAAGGTAATTTTAGAAGGGCTCCCTTTTCGTTTCCATCAATTTGTCTTTCTCCTTCCCCGAGATTAAAGAACTACGTCAGATCAAGAAGTAGTAATGGGCTGGAACATGCCGAGTGATTCGATACAAGGAATAATTTTAAGATAATAAACGACTTAGTTCTCGTTTATTAGGATGGTAAGACGACAGCGGGAGCCACAATTAATGCACTGAAATTAAATGGTTCAAGAAATACCAGAGAATTTCCCCAACAAAACGATAAACTTTTAAAAATTTAAATCGCCAGCTGCAACTATGAGAAATAGCCCATTCCAATTATTCGGAACCAACAACCGAATATTACAAAAAGTGCAGCATGCCGGCAGGGTGGAAAGATAAATATGAAGCAGAGGTCCCAAAACGATCTCCAGCAACTAGGGGTTCCCAAAAGTTATGAAATATTCAAACCGAAAATAAAATATAAACTTGACGAGGCTAATGAAACGTAAAAGCGGGTTTTACTAACAAAATTCTTAAAAATATAAATCGGTTCGCTGGCCGTTCTACGGTAGTGCAATATAAATTAAGCAAAGCTATCATAACAACAATAATATCCCATTGCAGTGATCGGATCAAACCTAAACGATTTGTGCTTCGCTTATCAACTAAAATAAATATAGTCACATATTGTTATAACAGCTAATACAAATATATCGTTAACCAATATTTAGAATAGAGTTAATTTACATTAGGGAATACGGCAATTTTAAGCTTATTGTCAGCAAATCGAATCAATAAATCTAGAATTAATTATCTTCGAGGAGTATTGGCCTCTTTTCAATAATTCCTACCGCAAAATACAGCATTTTTTTGCTAAATGCGGCGTATGAAATGAAATTTAAAAATATTTTACACTGGCAAATCGGACTGTTACAGGCCTTTGAGGTCAACACTGGCACTGGATCGAGAAGCGGTCAGTTTACAGTTGGCGAAAGACGTCATTGGTTGTATCTTGGTCGTTGTGATCCCAGCACCACCAAAAAGAACGTTATTGATTACATGGAAAATGTAATCAGATGCAAATTAGATTATAGCAAAGCAATATTTATAACTTCGGTGCGGATGCACACTCTGCAATAGCTTCTGGGAATCGTCCGCCTGGGAGCATGCTGAATCTGTAGGTTCTGTGGGAAGCTGACCATTTAACTCGTGGGATAAAGACGATGATGTCTTGTCCTTGTTGGATTCTATATAATGCCGATTTCCTCGATCCCCGTTATGCGGAATATCGAACTGACAGAGCCTTTTATATAAAGAGTCGTGGGGGAGGAGCTCTTCTAGTGGTGGAAAACAGCTTGAAATCTCACCGCCTCGCTATTGGAGGCAGAGTCTTGCGCGTGGGAAACTCAGGTTTCTCCATCGGTTGAATTTATATCCCACCTCAAGTCTGTTACTACTGCCTGCAAAATATTTAAAAAAAAATTAATTATTGGTGACTACGACTTATCTCAGATTCATCGATTGCATGATCAACAACCGATGACTTCGAAGGTTTATTTCCGAGTAAAGATTTTTGCTGTATGACGCAAACGCTTATTTAGGTGTCTCTCAATAGAACGATGTTATCAATGATCGCAACTTTTCTGCCTTCAAGCCTCAACAACACGGCCTTGCTCTTTACTGCTGGCAAGTTTATCGCTACCCAAACAGTTTCTAAGCGCAATAAGCGCTTTTGTAAGGTCAACTTTCAAAAGCTGCCTGGATCTGAGTCCTTCGGTATCTTGCTCTCCTGGATGGAATCACATCTTGAAGGCAGTAAGTTAATATATATGATCACCTATCAACCCCCATCGTGTGACATCTGGGACAAGGTACCTCAATTATCGCATTTGGG
>MU189549.1:26391-44004 GCA_016904865.1 Pissodes strobi | reverse complement strand
ATTATTGATAATTTTAACATGCTTAAAAAGAAGGTAAATATATATATTTTTACGTACTTAATATAATGAGTCAAAAATTGCACTTATTTTCCTCGGTAATATACCGAGTATGGTAGAGTATAGTACAGATATTATTAAATATGCGTACCTATATTTTGACTGTTATTTTGACACGGAGCTAATTTCAATTTTACTTTATCATATTTAACCGGATCCTTTAACTTTAATGAATTTGCGCAATACATTTAATGATATTATATAAATTATTTGTAGCAAACAGTTTAAATTTACCTTTATACATTAGTATTATTTTAGTACGAAGGTGGTGTGTTAGAAATGTTCCTGACCGAGAGCCAGAAGCATTATTATACGGCAATGAAGAAGTTGGGACGCAAGAAGCCCCAAAAAGTGATAAAGAGACCCATGAATGCTTTTTTAGCCATGTTTTATGATCTCTCCAACTCAAGGCGTTTTGAGATAGCGATATTCGTTTTAATATTCCTCAACATGTTAACGATGGGAATCGAACATTACGGACAACCTCATATCGTATTTTTTATTTTAGAAGTTAGTAACGCATTTTTCACAACAGTATTCGGCTTAGGTAAGAACAATATTTGTGTATATTATATAATTATCTTTTAAAATCAGCTAAAAACTGATTCTATGGAAATGAGATGCCAATATTCTAGGGGTCTAGGTCGATATGTTAGCCGTAGTAATTTATTTCTATCAAGATAGTTGCTAGAATAAAATCTAGATATGTCGTTGTATTAGCAATACACTCATTCTGGAATTTTTAATTTAAATTAACTGCTATTGTGTTTAAAAAAGTACATACCTATTTTGTATTTTTTGTAGGTTTTATACACATATAAAAATCAGACATTTTCGTTTTCGTTTTGCTAGATGATTCGTCAAATGACGGACTTGTGATTTGCTTCCACCCACTCTAAAGTCCTTAAAATTTTAATAACGGTTTTCCCATGGAAAGCTTATTCATTAGAATATTAGGAAAATGGCTATAATAATTCTTCACTGTCAGATGATATACCTTACTTAAATCATCTTCAGAACCCAATTCAATGTCAAAAAATATAATTAAAAAGGGGGGCATTAGCAATATCATTTTTGGCAGTGCATGTTGTTTTTTTGCTTTCCCTAATTATTTTTGCCGTAGGTGGACAGAATAAATGTTAACAATGGTTCCTGGTAGGCTATTGTCCCCCCTACCGAGTAATTTCAAATCTATCATACTTTTATTGTAAAAGTGTTTGCGAAATCCTCATGCCATGCCAAAATAGTTTAGGTCACACGTTCCACTAATTCCCAATCTTCTTATGTTGCAAAAATGTTTTTAATTTGAACATTGTGCGTTTATAGAAAAGCCGAGAAAATAAATTTATAGCATTGATTATGGTTTTTGTAAAAGTACCGAGTGTGCATGACAATATATGTATTTAAAAAATTTTTTAATCTGGAACTAATTTGCCGTCACCCATTCCAAAACTGTATCACTATTCGTAGTTTTTTGATAATTCATATAGTTATTGTTATTAAAAGAAATTATTTCCCTCTGGCCTCAATCAAAGTTTACTTTTCAGATGGTATCTTAATAATCGTAATTTCCAACGAATTCCACCCAAGACGTCGTTGGTAATTTCCACGTTTTTCAAACCCATTTTAATATTTTGCTTGCACGTTCTTTTGACAAATTATAGTGTATTTCTACACTTATCTTAAAATTAAAGTTATATCTGTTGAAAAAAAAATCACGTCCACAATCAAAGTCAAAGTTATATCGTACTAATTTCACAATTATGTTGCAGACTTAAGTATTTTAAAATGTTTCTCCACATAACTGCATTGAAGTTAGATGGTAAATTTCATAACCTGAAATACAGCAAGTACGTGGCCAAACTTGAGTAATTTTAAGACTAAAAGTTTATATAAACATAGGTTCGGAAATGCATTGTTTCCAAAATACAGGGTGTTCAAGTTTAAGAAAAAAACAGTAGTGTTCGCCACTGGCTTCTTTCTAATTATTGTGTCTATTTCGGATTAAGGAACTAAAAATACAACTGTTTTGTCCCTTGAATAAATTTCGTATTTTGCTTCCTTTTTAGGGAAAAAAATAAAAACGACTGTTACATGTCCCTAGACTATATCACAATAAAAATGGTTTTTATCGTTTTTATCAAAAACTAAGCAAAATACGAAGATAATACAAGGGATAGCAAAGTTGTATTTTTAGTTGCCAAATTTGAAAGAAATATAGAATTTTTAAAAATGTGAGTGGCTTACATTTATTTAACGAAAGTATATCCAGATGATTGACTTCCGAGACGCCACTGGACTTAATAATAATTAATCTAATTAGGGCGAAATAAACTTCTTACTACAGTAAATACTACTGCTAAATTTTAATAAAATCGTCTAAAATCCTTTTAAGGTTTTTACAAAAAAGTGATTTTTTTTAAGTTTTTAATCTTGTAAACAATACATTTCCGGACTTTCCAAGTTTGGCCACGTACTTAAATAACACCCTGTATATATTTAGTTCTTATTTGACTAATTTTTGGAAGTTTTTCTATAAAAATTAGCTAATTAAAATTGTTTTCCTACAAGCGGCATGTAATAGTTATTTTTGGTAGTGCATAGTACTTAAAATATACTTTTTATACCAAGGCTAAAAGTGTTTTTAAGCAGTAGCGTTTAACAATAATAATTATTTAATTAATTTTTATAAATACTAACAAAGCATTTACTTAAATTACTAAAATTAGTTTTCTCATTTTTTTTTTCTTCTTTGCGGATTTTAATGGATGATGACAGCCCCGTCTCCAGGGGTGAGGCGGCGAGGCAGCCGCCTCGGGCGGCCGATTTTTAGGGGCGGCCGCTTTTATTTTTTCTATAAAGATTTAATGTGTTTGTATGCAACTCGGTCAACACTCTCGCAATGAGACAGATATATTTAATTTTTTTTAATGAAATATTTAATCTAAAAACCCGTACGAAAAACAAAATTAGGCAAATTATTTACAAATTTAATTTCGCCCGCCGCGGTCTTTTAACACGGCACAAAATAATTTTCTAATGAACCTAAGTCTTGAACCTAATAAGGTTGGCTTATTGCATTATTACAATATGGCTTCATGATTCAATCAATCTGCCGCAAGAGCTGTCGTGGTCGAGAGGTTAAAATGGTTGGGTCTCACCTGGACGGCCCGGGTTCAAACCCCGTTGCTTTTTTTTAATTTTTTTTTAAGATTATGTTTCTAAACAGTTTTTTCTTGATTTTGGGTATGTCTTGGGTTAGTCTGGGTTAGTTTTTCTCTTCATTTTGGGTATGTCTTGGGTTAGATTGGGTTAGCACCTGGTTAGTTTCCTTTTCTTGAGCCCCCGTAGCGATCGGTAGCGAGCGGAGGGTCATGCGAAAAGTGAAATATTACTAAAACTAACGCACTAGGGAGTCTTGTAAACAACTGACTCGTTAGTCCGACACATCTGTTATTTACGAATGAACTTCGGAAGATAACGCGTCAGGTATTTACGAATATGCGTAAGGGGCGGCCAAATCCTGCTCGCCTCGGACGGCCTAAAGTCCGGAGACGGGGCTAATGCTGAACCTCTAAGGTATGTTTCAGAAATGTATAGAGCAATAAAACCTCATTAGGTATGAAAAAAAAACTACAGGGTGGCCCAACAATAATTTATGCCACTTCTACAGTTTGACATTGGTTTAATTGCAAAATTCTTTCTTTTCATTAAGTGCAGGTAGGACCATTCTGTTTGGGGTCAATTTATGCGTTTTGGCTATTGATACACACAAAATAATATTCTCTTGCCACATATGAAAGTCAATATGCTCTTGGAATAACGTCCATTCGCTCAGTTTGAGAACGCTTTCCTGAGGTGAAGACATTCTTCTCTCCACACAAAGTAATATTCTTTTGCCACATATCAAAGCCAATATGCTCTTGGAATAACGCCAAAGGCGTTCAGGTTGGATACTTGTAGAAGAACTTTAAATTTAACGAAAATTTATTTTAACAAAATAAAAATTATATATAATATGTACCTACTATCCATAGATAAAAAAAATTATTATTATACATTATTATACAACAATTAAATTATAATAAGTTATATTCTTTGCGATCTGAGGAAGTGTCATCACCTCTTGACATTATAATTATATGGTCGACCATCTTATCAATCAGGATGTCAAAATTCCACATTTTCTCCTCCTGTTTAATCACAAGCTGGACTGCTTTTCGCCAATTGTCTGGTGTCACTTCCTTAATGGCTTGATCAAACACTAGATTAACATCTTTTATTTTAAATGTTGTGTTTTGTCTTGCTACAAATCCTTTCACTTGCGCCCATAGAAGTTCAATAGGTTAGTTTGCAATGATACGGCGGTAAGCCCAGCACAGTTACATTATATTTTTCTGCTATATCTTCCACGGTATATTTCATAAAACGATTTTGGTGTAAACTTGCTATAGCTAGTAGTTATTTCTTTATCAAATTAGGTTCAAACTCAATACCTTTGTTAGTTAGCCAGTCGATAATTTCTTGTTTTCTCCAAGATGAAGTTGTTGTCTTGTCTATGCGCCGTGAATGATAGCTTGCGTTATCCATAACCACCACCGAATCAGCCGGAACAAATTTTATCATTTCACCAAAATAGTCTTCGAAAACATCCGAATTCATGTTCTCATGGTAATCTCCTGTCCGGCACGACTCGAAACTCAGCAAATTTTCTTTTAAAAATCTCTCTTCGCATCCAATGTGTGCAATTATTAGTCTCTTCCCTTTTCCCGAAGGCACTTTGATACCAGTTGACAGGCCTTCCGTGAAAGCTTGGCGGGCACTGGTTATATTTTTGTCTTGCCAAATTTTTTGTACTATATAACCTTCATTGATCCACGTCTCATAAAAATATATTTTTTGCTCCCTGCGGTACTGCTTTTTACTTCTCTTAGCAAAATCCATATTTTTTAAAGTTGTCCATAATAATTTTCTAGCTATCAAAGGAATATTGTCGTCTTGGCCAAGCTTCATCAAAATGTTATCTAGGGTGGGTATTTCGTTTTTGAAATGAAAAGAATGAACTTTTCTTCGAATTTCACATTTGGTGGGTTCATGGAGGACTTTTGCTGGTCTTATTGGAATTTTCTTGGGAGGTTTCACTTGACCTGCTTGCTACCTTTCTCTCCGGCAATAATTTGAAAACGGTGGACTTTCAAATTCCAGTCATTCGGGAACAGCGTTCAACAATTTCTTATACAGTAAAACTAGGATAATCGTGTTTTATGCAATCATGTACATTTAAAATAATAACTTTTTCACTCACTGATAGTGGAGAGTTATTAGAACATCTTTTCCTTGGAGTGAATGTCGAAATTTTATTAATATGCTGTTAACACTATGGCGTAACAGCAAATACTAACATGTTTAAAACACCATTAAGAAGTATTTATAATCTATGTCTTTAATGCTTGCCTCAATAGGTATGCAAGAGGACTACAGTTATTTAAAAGGATCATAAATATTAGATTATAGAGTAATAAAACCTCATTAGTTATGCAAAAGAACTACAGGGGTAAAAAGTTTACCTGCGCTTATGGACGGCCTCGAAATTCAGCCAAACTGGACGAAATTCCCCATTTTATTACTCTATACATTTCTGAAACAGACTATAACACAAGCAGTTACCAGATCATGATCAACAACCTCTCCTGAATTTTATATTGTGACAGCTTTTTCTCCCAGGATTCTCCTAGAAATTTTTTTTGCGCTCCAGACAGTTTTCAATATGGTAACCGAATTAGAGGGCCAATCTCCGTGACGCTTAAGCATTATTATATTCGCCAAAGAATCTGCCAAATTACCTATATATTCGCTAACCCCGGGAACTCATATTTTCTAGGTGTCCCACCAAGAGTGTTGGGACCCAAAGAAATTGCAAAACATTTAAAATATCTGAAGGTGTGGAGAAATCTTTGATGAGTCATGTGTAATGAAAGAACTTTATTATTTTATTTTATTTATTTGCAAAATATATGGGAAGACCTCATTAACAAAAAAATAATGTTGAATTCATAACATTTCACATTAGCTAAGTAATGTTTAAAATTTGTAATACTTGAGAACACCTGGGCTCTATGTAGAAATGTCCAACTCTGTGTTTGTTTACAGACAACATACTTATTGGTGCCCTGATGGTCCAATGTGAGAGCTGGACATTGCTATCGCCTTTAAGAAAACATAAATCAGATAGCATTTTTCTATTATCTATTTATCATCATGATCTACTATTACGATATCGAGCTTAAAGGCACATGGCTTAAGAAATATGTTCGGAATATTTACTTATGAACGTCGTACATTGGCGACCATATCACCGAAGCATACTTCAGTAAAAAAAATCAACAAAGTGCAATAAATCAATCATAACGGTATAATAGACAGATCACTGCAATTCATCTGACTAAGCCCTAACACTTTACCTACCTTAGCTAACCTTGCACTGGTGTGATCATTAAAAGACATACACAGTCAAAAATACACCAAGTTCCTTAGCTTTGACATTCCTGCCTTCGTCTATTCTGCAATAAGTATTGGCTCTCCTATGGCCCCAATAAAACTAACAGAGCAAAAATTACTGATACCTACTAAAATTCAACCCATTTATAATCTTACCAACTGCAAAAATCCGGCCAAAGTCAGCTTGCAGGGCACAGGCTGCAACAGCCCTAAATATGTCGGTAATAAAAAGTCAGTCACCCTCACAAAACGACCGACATGGTTGATAGACAGGTTGAAAAGAAAAGAAGATGAATGAGCTCCCTGGAATAGTACTAGATACTGACAAAAACTAAATTAGACTAGATTTAAAATTACTAATTCAGCGCTAAACTGACAAGATACCTATTAAAACTTAATGCAGATAACTTCGCCAGGAGAAGTGAATTATTAGCTCTATCGAATGCCTGGAAGAGCCCAATGTAAATGTAATTCACCTTATGCGACTGATAAGCGGTCAGATTAGTGTTCGTTGAAATCAATGAAATACATTCTCCCTACATTATGACCATGCACCCTGATCGTTTAGCAACAAATCGAAAATCATTGGAATACCTGATTATTTGCAAACATTACGATATATCTCAATAGACTCTCTATCACCAGACTTCTAAATTGTACTAGTTTGCCAAGAGAGAACATTCAAATAAAATACCAATTTTTTTTTAACAAGTAAATTGAAATCTAAGTTTCAAGAAATAATGCCCGAACCACGTCTAAAGTTAACTATTTTGCCTAAGGAAAATTCAGGAAAATGTGCAACAGTAGCCCCTATCGTATGTCATTACTAAAATAATAAAACTTACTATTGGAATATAATACAAATAAATGGCTTTGTGTTTAACTTCACAAGACCGGAAGTTAGACTTGAAGCTTAATTTTGCTTTTATTTTTTTTCGACTGCATTATAACGTGTGATTGGATGAACTAACTACAAGGACTATCACCCACTAGTTCCGTGCTTTAAAAACAGGTCCCACATCACTTTGCTCTAAAAAGAAAACCTTGGCCAGGGGGCGTTTCTATTAAGAATATGTAGCGAGTCAAAGACCCGGTATTGGATGAAATAACCAACTTTAACTATCCTAAATTGGAAAAGGCGGCGATACTAAAACCAAGGCTGGAATTTACAAAATATGTTAAAATGCTAATTTGCGCATTAAAAGTTTCAGCTACTTGGAAAATTTAAATGCTTTTGTTAAAAAAAAAATTAATAGCTGGGCACGTGCCAGCCAGTAATTCCAGAGTTCTTGAGGGGAACAACGAAATGCGAGACTTGAAGGATGATATAAAAAGCTAAAAGTCTTTGAGAAAGAGTTAGTCAGGAAGGATTCTTTACACGCGTTAGCAGGTTACGCTGCCCAAAAATATGAGAACTCGGAAAAAGTTAGTCAAGCTCGATAACTCGTAAAATATGTGAACTGGGAAAAACTAGTCAAAATTTATCGATCACGAATGTTACGAGGCCCAAATGGTTAATCAGTATTGACCAACTCGTGAAACTGCCTTTGAGTACCAGAGACCCGTGGAAAGTAAATACGTAGTCATTGCGGCGTAGAAAGGGGAATCTTTTTCCAACTCGGACCCGGAAAAGTACAACATGTTGTAAAAGGAAACTCTGTTCGAAATTCGTCACCCGTCGTGAGAGAAGGAAGGAAAAACTAATGAGAAGGCTTGGATTGTGGGTTTAGGATTCACATTAACACCTAGAGAGTCAATTTAGCTGTAATAATGATTAGGGGACCTGTATTTATCAAAACATACCTGATATCCTTGATATTTATATGATCTGTCATTAAAACTCAGTGCTAGTGCAAATCTGTATTTCAATTATTAGAGAATGCAGAATTTATCTTGCCCATTTACCAGATTGAATTTAACCTTGGGGGAGAGTTAAATAAAAAGTAAATAACAGAGGGATAATTGTTACTAATAATAAGCTTTCTGCTTATTATATATAGGTGTAACAGAAATTACCTGATCATATTGGGGTCAACCACTAAATTTTTATAAAAATGCTGCCTTAAAATTGCGTGCTCCCTTCAATTTGAAATCTCAATTGGTATTTCGAAACGGAAAGTGGATTGACCTATGCTCATTTCCTTATAACTAGGGTTACATTTCGGTACAGGACAGCTGGAATGAAGCAACTGCCTAGGTGGAGGAAAATGGTCGTTGCTCATGGCGTCTAGCTAATATATTTTCATAACGATAGGGTGTCAACACATTGGTACTACGAACCTAGTTTTAAAAGAATATGCACGGGAATTGATGAAAAACCGCTACTACAGTAAGCAAATAGGCGTTCATTTCACTATAAGCACATTAAAAATAATCCGCGAAGAGATTAGTTATGTCTAAACCTGCTGTTCCTCTTTTTCATTAAAATAATAGTTGCTTGTAAACTAGAAAATGCACGTTTTTATTGACAAAATGCCGAAAATTCCGTGGATTGAAGCTCATACTATCATTAATCCTAGCAAGATAACTGGCGTAATACACTGAAGTTAAATATTTACCCAGTTGAGAGTAATACGAAAAATTTCTAAGATGTTAATTTCATAAATAGATTCGTCACTCACGATAAAATCTTATGTATTCGGAATACCTATTTCAGTAAGTCAAAAATGAGTCTTCAATATTTTCCATCTTCAGATATGTCAATTCTTGGCATGCGCCAATGACACGAACTAAAGCCTTTGCCTTATTATGTGCTTCTTTCATAAAGCGTTCTATGTATGCTTTAGAAAAGATTCGATACTTACTAAAATGAAGTTAAAAAATAAAAAAAAAACAATCAGTAAATGTGATCTTGGGAAATGACAGAAGGCGCAAGCATTAAAATGCCTAAATGAAAAGCTGGATTATCTCTGAAATTGAAGATATTATAGGAGAAATACAAGAAAGTCATGGATGACAGATGAAATCCTCATAATGATGAAAAATAGAAGGATTATGAAAGATATAGCTAAGTAAGGCAAAAGAAAAGCTGAAAGAGAGATGTGCTGAAATAGGGATCTAACAGCAGAAAATGACAGCTTACCGTAAAATAAAACAACGCAAAATAACGGATAAGTAAATAGCACAGGTAGACAAGCAATGAAGGATCATCGTTAATACAAACGAAATTAATTGAACATGGCAAAAATTTATAAACAACTTTTTGAAGACTGCAGACCAGATCTTCCTGAAGCCATTGAACCGGATATTATGACAGAAGAACTACAAATCACATTAAAAGAAATGAGAGAATATAAAGCGGCAGGACCTGATAAAATAGAAGAAGAATTTCTAAAACTCCTTGCTGAAGAAGGTTTGAAGAAGCTGACTACACAACAAAATTTCAGCTCCGCCAAAACTCTTCATGACTGACGGCTTAAAGAAAAGAAGGGTATTGATGCCATAAAATTAGATAATGTACTTAAACGTACTTAAAAAATCTTGTATGTGACACAGTGCGAAAGAAGTGTCTTTTAAGCACGTAAAGTGTTGTTGCCTTGTCAGACAATTTTCACGTCGCATACCTCTCTCGTTTACATAAACAGCTATTAACATACTAACTTCTTTCGGTATAAAGGGGAAAATTTAAAATGAGTGGACCATGGTATGCAGAAAGTTAACTTTTGTTGATGTCGAAATGGTAATATTTTTGTTAAGAAGAATGTGCAAATTTTACAGATAGGCGTGCAAAACTAAAGGTACAATATAATATTATTGAAATATTTTTTGTTATGGTGAGGGTGGGAATCGTTAAACTGAATGGGACCTAAGTTGTAAGAAACACACTTCGCTGACCAGCTTTAAAAGCGTAAAACTTTCACCATTACACTTAATTTTGACAACTTTTTTTAAAGAAAATTAAAATGTAGGGTTTAGGCAAATTCTATTTCAAAAAAAAATGTTTAACACGTAAAGTGCTATGGTGGATCAACGCTATCTTTCATTTGAGAGGAAATGTACTATTCACACTGGCCGCGACGTGTCAACGTTGTCCCCCAAACCTTTTTACAGGCAACGATGGAATTGTCCACGCAATAAGAAAAGTATTGGAAATTAATTTTGCTGCTGTTCACAGTGTTCACACTGCCAAAATAAGGCTACACTATATATTTTCGAAGTTCTCGTGTAACTTTTAATATTTTATTGATTGAAATATGCTGATTATATATTATACAGTAAAACTCTTGGGAATAAATAGAATACATTTTAAAAAACAAATCGGAATTGTTACTTATGACATCAGTATCGAGTAAACTATGTCTTCAAATTGGTTGCGCCCATGGTGGATCAATGCTGTCCACCAAATATGTCTGCGTTATTCTCAAATTTTGATTAAATATCCATAAACTTATTCTTGTTTCCTATTACGTTTTATCATTTTAAACCTGACATAAGAACTTTTGACCGGTGAGAGCCCAACATTTTGATGGTGGCACTTTACGTATTTTAAATGATCACCTTCAAAAGAGCTAAATCCGAGACTTAATCCTTGGGTTCATAAAATTAAAATTAAAATTAAAATAATTTCAAATGATGTTGATAAGCGATATAATAGGGAAGAAGGCATTTTAAGACTTAGGTTCACTAGGAATATAATATAAGATATATAATATCCTAGATTTGTAAGTAAAATTTGTCATTTTTTCAGAAGCCATTGTTAAGATGATAGGCTTAAGATATCATTATTTCACGGTGCCATGGAATGTGTTCGACTTCCTGTTAGTCTTAGCTTCTATTTTGGGAATACTAATGGAAGATATCATGATTGATTTTCCCGTTTCTCCAACTTTGCTTAGAGTAGTTAGGGTTTTTAGGATAGGACGAATATTGCGCTTAATTAAGGTAAGATTTCAAAAAGTGGTCTATTTTGCTAGTGACTTTCTGATATAATTATTGTATACAATTTTTAGGCTGCGAAAGGTATACGAAAGCTCCTTTTTGCACTGGTCGTTTCATTGCCAGCATTATTTAACATAGGGGCTCTACTAGCCTTGATAACATTTATTTATGCCATTATTGGAATGTTCCTGTTTGGCCACGTTCGTCAACAAGGTATGTAATATATATTTTTATTACTGAAGTAATAATAGTTTTTAGGAATATTTTCAAATACTTAAATGCTATGTTGTATATAACAAGTTGATGACTGACTAAATCCCACTCTCGCTTTGCCTACAGCTCGAGATAATTCGCGAAGTTTTCAACTTTGACAGAATTGTAAATTTAGGTGCTCACAACTAAATTTTACATTTTCGATATTCCTCTCCTGTCCTATTCCTATTCCTGTCCTATATAATGTGGCCCAGAACTTCATAAACAAATGTTAATTAGTGAAAATAAAAAAATAATTTTAAAATAACATTTAACTTTGTTTAATATGTATATGCACTAAACTACTGGTTATGTAACGTATTAAAAAAAGTATAAGCAACAGTTTAAATAAAAAAATACAATAATCTAAATCAGTGGTTGCTAACTGGACAATTCTGGTAGCTCCCGCATATCTTAAATTTTAAAAATACAAAAGTGTAAACATCATGGAAGCTTCCGTAAATTTCGCAAATTCTCATAATGAACACAAGCAACGGCAACCCTGCGTTGAGCCATGGTCACCATGCTAGAACCGATCAGTGTTTTAATATTTGAGAACGATCTATGTTGCTATGAACGGGATAAATACGCATTGCGCAGCGGTATTGAACTCATTTTAAACCTAAACGGCGCATAATCAACGTCCAGCAACTGGGTTGTTTTGTATTTGTACACGTGAGTGGGTCCAATTAGGACCCTCCACTGCGACCCTTGGTCTATTGTCGTTCACATCTGTGGCTTCCACTATGCCAGAGGCTCGATCCTTTTCATGAACAGCTTTCTGGGGTGGATAGTTTTCAAATCTGCAAGTGTGATTTGAGAATTTCCAAAGACTGTTTGTCTGGTTCTTTCCATCGCTGCTGGAAGCAACTGGGTTAGTAGAGAAGTAGAGAGAAATAAAAAATGTTATGATTTTTGTATGGCAGTGGCACACACACGACAGACCTCGACGAGCGGTGTGTGTGCGAATGTTGATTGACAGGGTACTTGAATAATTGTAGATTATAATTAGGGGGAAACAGATGACCTGGGAGTGAGTTCCACAGTGATACAGTGCGCCAGACAAAATAATCCTTGTAGAGCGACGTTCTAGGTGTTTCCAGTTGTACAAGGAACGGGTGCGCTCTTCCCATCTGTCACGCCTGTCTGACCGGCCAAATCCTGAGAACATATACCCTGAAAATAACTGGAAAATAGAGATATCTCGGCCACATGTTTGCGGTGTTCCAGACTATCCAGATCCCGGGTCAACTCCGGGTTGCCGAGGAAAAGCACGGCGCTCTTCTGAATGGAATCCAGCAACTTTAGGGTGTGCTTCGTTGCGGCACCCCCATGTGTGAGCAATATTCTAAGCACTGTCTTATTTGCGCTTTGTAGAGCAAGATCAGCTGCTGCGGTGTATATAGTTTTTTGTTGCACCAAGCTTCTGCGAGGCTGATTTTGCGATGTTAGCAACGTGGTCATGCCAGGACATATTGCTGCTGATCTAAACACACAGTAGTCCGATTGACGAGTATGAAGGAATGGTCTATCCTGCTATAATGGCTTTCTTGGTAAACGTGCCTGCTTGGGTTTTTGCTGCATTCAGCTGAACCAAATTCCTGTCGCCACAAGTTAGAACTTTCTCCACATCTTAATTAATTGTTGTAATCTGCTCTTGCCTGCGGTGATAAGTCTCAGTCGTTGGCAAAGGATTTGCTGAACTAAATCGGGAGACAAGAGTGCTGTCATCTGCAAAACTGTAGACAGGATTATTGGTTTCGGTCAGCAGGTCAATAATATAAATGAGGAACAGAGTTGGTGAAAGTATTGTGCTCTGAGGCACCTCCGCATTAATGGTGAATGTGTCTGAGATGCGTCCATCAACCGCGACGTGCAGAGATCGGTTCAATAAGGAAACTGGCTTGCCAGCTGCACATAGATTCTGGCAGTCCGAGAACGGCAGTTTGTTGAGTAATCCTTCATGCCAGTATAGCTCCTGTCGATCTCTGTTTCGCGAAGCCAAATTGGTTGTCGCTAATTTTTCTATTGGTCTCGAGATACTTGAGTAGTTGCTAATTGACTACACGTTCCATGACTTTGGAGATTATTGGAAGCAAGGCAATCGGGCGACTGTTTGAGGGCGTCGTTTTCTTGCCTTTTTTGGAATAGGTCGCACTCGAGCGACTTCTGAAGAAATCGCTTTTCGTTAAGGCAGAGAAAAGAGTCTGGAAAGAATGTATGTTAGTTCGTTGACGCAGTTCTTTAACACGATGACAGGTATTCCATCCGATCCTTTTGAGGATTTTGCGAATGTCACGATGGTAGTGCCATGATAGTGTTGATGTTGGATATGGTGGGGAGAGCCTTGCCTTGGTGAACATTTAAGGTAGAGTGCAATGAAAACATTTCGGCGAGCATGTTTGCTTTTTCCTGAGCTGTAGTCGCCGTGATACCGCGTTCGTCTGTCAGAGGTGGGAGAGACGTTTTTGTAAAGTTATTACTTACTGCCTTTGCTACCGCCCAGAAATTCCTGGAGCCACTGGGGCAGTGCAAAAATTTATTCCTGGTTCTTTGGTTGTGTTTGTCCTTAGTTTCGTCAATCACACGCTTCGGTAAAATAATTACGACTTTCAGCGGTCCGATTGCTGCCAGTACTTGTAGGCTTGTTGCTACCTACCTATGGCTCTTTCGCATCTTCTGTCAAACTAGGGTTTTCCTTTTGACGGTAACTTGATGGAATTAGGGATGTATGCTTCCATTCCTGAGATTACTTGCGCAATCTCTTCGCAACAGACTGACAGGTCGTGAGTGCCAACGCAGACGTCGAACTCTCTTAGATCCTCCCAGTTTGCACAATTGCATGCAGTAGTAAGAAGATGTAGTCATACCAATTTCATTCGAAATGGGAAGAACAATACTTCTTTACAGAAGTAGAAGGTAAAAGTGTATGTTTGTTATGCAATACTCTTGCTTCCGTTGCCAAATGGGGGCAATATTGAGATGAATCAAAAAACTGTACATTCGAATTTTGAAAAACCATTCCCATTGCGTTCTGTCACCAGAAACGAAAAGCTGATACCACTAAAAAGCCATTGAATTGGACGACAGTCGATATTTTTAAAAACAGTCGACACAAATAAGGCTGCAACTAAAGCATCGTATGGCCTAGATAAATACACAAAAAAGGAACCTTATGAAGACGGAAAAATGAAAAGGCATGCGTTTTTAAGAGCTGCAAATTCGTTATTTGCCAACTTTAGAAATAAAGACGAGATAGTGTCAGCTATAAAATATATGCAACTTTCCGCTAATACAGTGATGAGACGAGTAGAAGTAATGAGCAATGATATTTTTTTACAGTTAAGAACTCACTTAAATAAATGTGCTTATTTTTCACTTTAAGATACAATATCGAGCTCCTCCAAGATTATACAATAAAACAACTATACCAAAAACGCCTGGATAAAAAACTTGACGATATTCTGACCAACACACCAACACTAGAATTATATGCCCACTTGATTGACGCCAAAATGCTGGAAAGGAAGCCCTCGGAGAAAAGAAAAGTAAAAACAACGGATTCAACGACTGGAGCGAGCAACTAGAAGAGCAACGAAACAAGAAACAAAGACTATGTCATAAATGGCTCAGCACGAGATCTCAACTGGATAAAGATGAGAACAGAAGAGAACTGGCAACCTTCAAGCGCATGCACAAACAGGAACAAAATGAAATTTGGGACAGGAGGTGTAGCGAAATCAACTCTCATATTGGTGGTGCAAGATCATCAGAAGCCTGGAGAGTTATAGGAAATCTAAAACATTATCAGAAAAACAGAATACATATTCCCATTATTAATATGAATGAATGGCGGGAACACTATAGAAGAGAACTCACCGAGGACCGACCAACATACACAACCTTATCCCCGAGACTCTACCAAGTGGAAGGGACGTATATAGAGACACCTATGATCGAGAAGGCTTTATACTCCATGAAAAACAACAGAGCTTCCGGACCAGAGGGAATTCCAGCGGAACTCCTAAAAAATGGATCAGAAAAATTTAAAAATATGCTTGCGGATATCGTAACCAGATACACTAATGGAGAACCTATACCTGAGTCATGGAAAATCGGCTGGATTACGCCTATCCACAAAAAAGGAAGAAGAGGCCTCTGCACCAACTACCGCTGTATATCAGTTACCAGCTCATTCAACAGACTGTATGGCAAGATATTAAAAAATATAATAGAAAAAGAGTATGGACCCTCCGAAATCGAAGAGCAAGGAGGATTCAGGGCGGGTCGCTCATGTGTGGATAACATATTCTCTCTCACACAAATAATCGAGAAAAAACTAACAACTAACAACGAAGAAACGCATCTCTTATTTGTGGATGTCATCAAAACATACGACATAGTCCCAGTCAAAAAGCTATGGGAAGTCTTAACTAAAACATCTATAAATGTTACAATAATCGAAGCAATTAAGCAACTATATAACAACGCCACCTTTCGGGTCAAGGTCGGTGACCCCTCACCCCTTTAACATTACAAAGAGTCTCAGACAAGGGTGCTGTCTTTCGCCGACATTATTCAATATATACTTGGATCAGGCACTCCTTCAATGGCGAAGAAGGTGTGGAGGTATGGGTATCCCAATATCCGAGAACTATTCACTCTACATATTGCATTTTGCGGACGACCAGGTAGTAGTTGCACATGACAAAGACGACTTAGAATTTATGACCAGGAAACTGATGGAGGAATATGAGAAATGGGGTCTTAAGGTGAATATGGAAAAAACCAAATACATGTGTATTGGAGGAACAGTGGAAGACCTAGACCTAGAAAACGACATAAAAATCAAGGGCTGTGCAGAATATGTGTACTTGGGTGTGAAAGTTGTAAATAACGGGAGGAGCGAAAATGAAATAAAGGAACGAATAAATAAAGGAAAAAAAGCTTTATTTATAGTACCATCATACAAAGTATAACCCTGTATGGAGCTGAAGTGTGGCAACTAAATCAACAACAAAAAAGGAAGCTGCTAACAGTGGAAATCGACTTCTGGCGCAGGTCATCAAGAATATCCCGATTAGACCGAATCAGAAACGAGCGTATTCGGGAAATAATGGACGTCAAAGAAGATCTGGTGGAGCAAACAGAAGAAAAACAACTTAAATGGTACGGCCATGTAGAGCGAATGCCAGAAGAAAGAGTCCCAAAAACGGTGCTGAATTGGACTCCAAATGATAGACGCAAACGGGGAAGACCAAAAAGCTCCTATATGCAAGGTATTAGAAAAGCTATGTCTGAGAGAAATCTGAACGCAGAAGATTGGAATGATCGACAAGTCTGGAGAATGGGAACTGCATGGACCTCGAGATCAGAGTATCGGCTACTGATTGTATTTGAGAGGGATGATGGTGGGACTCTGCGTTTAGGTATCTATTGGTATGAGTTGATTTCCTGTAGACTGTGTAGTCGATGGATAAGTCGTCTTTTTTTATAATTAAAAGATCCAGGAAGGGCAGTTGACCGTTTGCCTCTACCTCAAGTGTAAATTGTATTCGGTGGTGTATTTTGTTGAGCTTTTCCAAGAAAAGGTCTAGATTGACTCTACCGTGTGGCCATATAATGAAAATGTCATCCACATATCGTTTCCAAAAGCTTGGCTTCATTTGGGCATTCTTCAGAGCTTCAGTTTCGAAGTATTTCATGAACAGGTTGGCGACGACTGGAGAAAGTGAAGATCCCATTGGGGCACCATCTGTTTGTCGATATATCTTGTTCTCGTAAGAAAAGTAGGTGTTCTTGAGGCAGTGTTCTGAGAGCTCGATGACGTATTGTGGAAAATCCTCGTTCATGGCTATTTGGTCTAGGGCTTCGTCGATTGGTATACTTGGATATAATGATTTGATATCTAGGCTGGCAAGGATATCG